>JACJUY010002564.1:0-46435 GCA_014220935.1 Platorchestia sp. MABIK | reverse complement strand
AGATATTGAAACTATGCAAAAAAGAAAATATCTTGTTGATTAAGGCTCTTGATCAGGTAGCTGTTGGCATGGGTGTAGTTTTCTGCCGCAATAACTGGAGTGACAAACGGCACGCACGTGTCAATGACATGCTAGAAACTCCTCCCGGTGCTGCCGCAGCGACTTTCCTGCTCTGCGTGCTGTGCCACAGTGCATGTCTCCGCGATGCCATTCAGATGGTGCAACTGTGGCATCTGAGACGTAGGGCTTGCGGTCGAAAGGGGCACGAAGAGCTCTATTGAGATCCTTGACGGTGATGGTTGGCGTAGCTTCAATCAACATTACAAGTAAATCTAGGCTCTCAATATCTATCATCTTCTTGCAACCACAAGTCTTGCGCCGGCAAAAACAGATTATCGTTGTTGATAGGACCTAACAATGAAATAAGCGGTGGTACGCTTTACTCCCATTTCTTGAAGAGTGATACATGTCACACGTGAACCGGCCACGTCAGAGTTGTTCTGGAAAATCCCATTACTTCCCGGTCAGTGCATCATCCACTGACCGGGAAGGAATGGAACCTAGCCCCATATTATTGTCGGGTGGCATTCACAATCCCGAATGTCATAATCCGGAATATCTAAATCCCTAAAATCAAAATCTTAAATGTCCTGTTCAGTGAAAAACATCTTATACCAAATTTAAATAAGAGTTGGCATGGAAAATTTTCATCAATTATTTTCAGTTTGTAACAAACACCGCCAATTCGGGTCGACGCTTCCATTGCCAAATACATATGGTCGCGAATTAGATCTTCGGGATTTTGACTTTCAGGATTTTGACATTTGGGATTTTGAAGTGGACCCATTATTTTCAATTTTTATTGAATGAGGAAGTGCGGGAAAATGATTTCTCTAGTCAATAGGAGTTTAAAAGATGTTGTAACAACTTAGGACTTTTCGTTACTATTTTTTGCATCTGTTACATTATTTTGAACTTGTGATACTGGCTATATGAAGCATTGTTACATGAATTGATTTTCTGTTAAAGAAAATGAACGTCTGTTGCAGCATTCTGAGAGTGTTATATAATTTGAAGCAATGTTATATTTATTTGTCTATGTCACCACATTTTGCATCTGTTATCAATTTTACAGCATCGTCACTGGATTTGTACTGGATGTTGTTAAATTTTGAGCAGCTGTTATTAGTTTTTATTCGGTGTTAAATGGTTGTGCAAACTGTTGCTATATTGTTTTGACGTGTGGTTATAAAACGAGAAAAGGTGTAGAGTGAATACTGAATAAACGTTTGATTACGTAAGCAGTGGTACTTAAATAGAAGTCATTTGAATGAATGGCTCTATCATCGCTTGTAAATGATACTTTTACTTCATAATCAAAGTTTTTGAGGACAAATGCTAGAACTAAACAATGGAAAACAATTGTAAAGTAAAGAATAAATTTGTGAAAAAGGAAACTCGAGATTTAGGTGTAACAATACGTACACTGGGGTGAAATTGAGCTGGTTTTTGAAAGAATAGGGTTCTGTATACAAAATAAGCCTCTGTTCTGAAAATTCGTAGGGTCCTAACGTTAGATGATTAGAGGACTTGGCAAATTGACGGGCATCTACTACTAGATTAGGCCCCTTGAGCATAATTCCCGCCCGTGTAAAGAGAAGAGTAAAGAATGATTACTTATCTCTCCGTGTTGTTGAAGTGTAATTACTGATCCCTCATTGTCAACCACTTAAAAACGCTGGCAAGCATCAGGAACAGCAAAATTTGAAGTTAATTTAGTTTGGCCGAACTGATTGTTCGGTCACATATTCCGTGCGCATAACAGAATCCCGGACTTGAGAGCAGTCATTCGCATCCGCCAACTCGATCATTCCGTGACCGCCGCGGCTGCAATTATCTAGGCATAAAAGCAGGGCCAACTTCGCTGCAAGTCCAGTGTTGTGGCACACGCCGGTCGCAGAGATGGGAGTAGCGCGCGTGATGTATTTTGCCCTCTGTGGTGTACTTGCCAGCTGTTGGCCGAGGTTGCTGCCAGAGGTGGGTCGAATGATTTCGTGCGATTATTTTCATTTATGCTTATTTATTTATTTTTTAACTTTTTGATTACTGAAATGCAATGAGAGTAATCAATTCTCGTAAGATTATTATTCGAAAATATTTTTATAACTGAAATAGTTACACCATACAATGAGAGTAACCTGTTCTCGTAAGATTTTGTTTTCCAAAACATCCCCATATTATGAGAGTAATCTGTTCACTGCATGTACTCCTCAAAAATTGGGCGCACCATTTTCACAATATGTATGGGCTCACGTTACGTAAAATAATACTAGCAAAAGAGTAAACCTAAAGGAATACCCTTACCGGAGTGCTAGAATGAAGTAAAATACCACATCTTGAGATTGAGGCTAACGATAATGTACGTGTACAGAAACAAATGAAGTCTCTATGCTCCACTATTATTAAGGGCACAGCATAGCAACATAAATACACAATATATTCTGAGGATGACATGCAAACTGAACATCAAGGCTGTTCAGAGCACTACACTGAATGAAAAATCGAAATCGTGAATGAAAAAATCGTAAACGAAAAAATCGTAAATGAAAAAATCGGAAACGGAATCATAAACACAATCCAGATCCTCAGTTATTTTTGCATTCGATCTGAGAATCCGGCTTGTGATTCATCATTCCTGACAAAAATAAACCACTTTTCATTGATATCTCGATTTAAAATCTGTACTGTAGTAGACAATATCTTTAGCCCGATATTGACTATCATCTTAGTACTGACCGAATTATTCTCATGTTCCCTATTTGATGTTCTTCACCCTAATATGAGAATGAGCTCACTCGCGTCTCCTGTATTAAAAATTTCAACGACAGCACTGTAATCTACTCTAGGAATTGAACAGGAACGTTCGCTCCAGTTCAAGAATACTTAACGCGTTAATGCATCCAGTGAATGTGTGAATACGATCAAATTCATACAGTGTACGAACAAATTCATGCAGGGTACGTGTAAATCTGTGCAGTGCACTGTTGAATGCACGCAATGTAAGTATATATGCAGGTAGTGTTCGTGTGATCATTTTTCGAGTATACGAGTGAATGTGTACAGAAGATGTGTGAACACCCGCTGTGTACAATTTAGGGTGGAGCGTTTTTTCAACTTTTTTGAGTTCGGTTTCACAATAGTGTGGAAAAGTTGTGGAAGTGCATAAAAACGATGTGTGCAAAATTTTAGACTTCTAGGTTGATTCCTTCATGATTCGAGGGTCGTTTGAAAATTTCAAAAATATGAAAAATAGCACATATTTGAAAAATTCTCCATAAATTCATTTGGCATTCTCAGAGATCACAATACGTAAAAATCAAAATAAAAACGTCTCTAGAACATATGTTCCAGATTTCAAAGCTCTATCATATCATCTTCATTATTCGAGGTTCATAAGAAAATTTCAAAAATATGAGGAAAACGCATATAATTGAAAATTTTCCCAAAATTCATTTTTGGGTACTTAGGGGTCGCAATAGGGAAAAACCGTCATTAAAACGTCTCTAGAATATGTGTTTCAAATATTAGAGCTCTAGCTTATCACCTTCATGGTTCCACAGTCACTCTAAAAATGACTAACCTACGTAAAATTACTTTAATTGCATCGTATTTTACTACTGAGTAGCATTGTGTTTTTCACAAAAAAATGTTTTTCGTGCAATTTACATATATTAGGGTCATTGTTAGTTACCTTTGGCTTGTGGTTCCGGGCATAAAATGGTACACCTCTTAGATTATTTAAGTATTGTGGTAGTATCATACAACACAAAAAATAATGCATAACTCACAACGAGGAGGTGGGTGTACGTCGAGTTCCGCCCCACCCATCCCATCCACCCTACCATATGAATGAGGCCATTTATTAGAATGAATAATCTTTCTTGGTTTCGAACCTAGGAAGTCATTTCCTCCCTTTTAATTTACTTCGTATTAGTCCGTCTCTTGCTTCCATCCCCACAACAATGAAAGAGGCATCTGCTACCATTTTGATGTATCTCTCCACTGCCTGGGTGTGGTTGCAGAATGACGTTAGGAGAGGTTAGTCGGCTGATCCCCTCTGAATGTCAGTGAGAAGATCAGTCGACAGATGTTTTGTCACAGGAGGTTCCGCCAGTTGGGTTGTTTGCCAATTGATCATAAAGTGATACTCTTGGGCATCGAACATCAATTTGGGCAGTTTAAATTGCCACAAAGAGGTTTGTCCTGCTGTTCTAGCTTTTATTATCCAACTGATTCCCAGTTTTCGAATGACATCATTCGTATCGTATACCATGGCAAGCAAAAGATTCTCGCTGTGTGCAAAATAGGAGTTGTTTTGGATGACTTTGTTCACAATCGTGTGGTATTTCTCTGGAAGAAACTAAGACTTGAGAATCAGTTGGTGTAAATGTTTGGCTCCCTGATCTGCGGAAGGGTGACACTTAATTTGAAACCAAACAGGAATGTAGACTTTCATGATGTACTGCACCAACATTTTCAGTGTCTCAGAGGGCGCAACTATTGAAATAAAAAGTCTTAGAATCCTGTTGGCAGTTGTCAACCATCTAGCATGATGTATTTTTCCAGGGTTCATTTTGGCCAAGTTTTGTGGACAAATACCACTCGAGACAGCCGAATAAATCATGAGAAAGTACTTCAGATCGGTACTCAAGATGTCTTGGTCAACTATTATGTTTTCATTCTGTATTGGTTCAAATTCTATAACTTCATTCTTCTCACAGTCAGCCAATTGTTTGCCTATTGTGCCGGTGAAAGTGCTTGGTCCTGTAGTTTTCCCATCTATTGCGTGAATAAGATGTCTTAGAGGAAGCTCGTTTGCGTGCAATAAACACACAAACCAATGCACTGGTCTTCCGAGTTTCTCTTCAATCAGCCTTATGACTCCCCCTTTCATTCCAGTGTTAACTGATGTTCCGTCGCAGCCTATTGCTACAACTTTTGATATATCCATCTCTTTAGAAGAAAATAAATCCATTAAAGTTGATGCAATGCATTTTGAAGTGCCCGTATCAGGTGTGACATGACCAATATAGTGAGCTCCTGGTTCTTGAATCAACGAAATGTGTTCTTCTGTCACAAGTTGTAAGTGACCCGATGCATCTTTCACCGTAGTCGAATCCTTTCTCCCGTCAAAATAAATGCTTTCTAAGGGTTCTTCAACGAGTACATTTTCTTGTAATTCTTGTCGAACTCTTTTCCTGACTCTCCTTATCTTGTGTCTGTCAATAATAATGCCTTCATCTTTCTCGTCAACTACATTAGCTCTTTGTAAAGCAACAGTTGCAATGGTAGCAGCAGCTCGTTCTGACACACCAGTCTTATCAGAGAGTATGACCAAGGATTTTAATTCCAATGCTGATTGGTCTCTGCTCTCTCAATACGTCTCTTGGTGCTAGAACTCGGTTCATAATCAGATGGGCTGCTATCAGAGGAAGATTCTGTAGAAGAATCGGGTTAGGCTTGATCTTCAACTCCGATGCTGCTTTGAGAAGCAGGAATTCCCCTCGATGTGCTTGCTTGCTTGACTCCTCATAAGTTCATTTCCTGTTCTCTGTTGCATGAATATTATGAGTAGTAAGGAGTAGAGGGGAAAGGATTGTTCTCTAAATGGATCACATTCAGTATTCTTAAGTAAAACATATGCTGATTCTTTATTTGAACATTATGGAAATATCATAAATGTGGAAAAATTGAGCTTTATTGGAGAGACCCTCGAATAATGAAGATGATAGGCTATAGCTCTAAAATTTGAAACATATTTTCTAGAGATTTTTTAATGATGGTTTTTACCTATTGCGACCCCTAAGTACCCAAAATTTAATTTTGAGCAAATTTTCATATATATGCTTTTTCCCCATATTTATGAAATTTTCTTATGGCCCTCGAATAATGAAGATGATAAGATAGAGCTTTGAAACCTGGAACATATATTCTAAAGACGTTGTTCTGATGATTTTTACTGATTTTGCCCTCTGAGAACGTTAAATGGATTTTTTGAGAATTTTTCATATATATGCTAATTTTCCTTTTTTTGAAATTTTCAAACGACCCTCGAATCATGAAGGAATCAACCTAGGAATCTAAAATTTTGCACACATCGTTTTTATGCACTTCCACAACTTTTCCCCACTATTGTGAAACCGAACTCCAAAAAGTTAAAAAAACGCTCCACCCTAGACTGTACATGCAACTGCATACAGTGTTTTTGTAACTGCGTACAGTGTACATGTAACTTTGCACAGTGTACATGTAACTGCGCACAGTGTACATGTAACTGCGCACAGTGTACATGTAACTGCGCACAGTGTACATGTAACTGCGCACAGTGTACATGTAACTGCGCACAGTGTACATGTAACTACGCACTGTGTACATGTCAATGCGTACCGTGTACGCGTAAATGCGTGCAGTATAAACGTAAATACCTGCACAATGTGTGTAAGTGCGCGCAGTGTGCTCGTAAGTGGGGGCTGTGTGAGTCGAAATGCACACAGTGTACGTGTTCAGGCTTGAAGTGTGCGCGTAATTGCGAGCTATGTCAGTGTAAATACTTACACTATACGTGTAAATGCGTACAGTGTACGTGTATGTGCGTGCAGTGTGCACGTAAATAAGGGCTGTGTAAGTGTAAATGCGTACTATGTACGTAAGAATTGAAGAACTTTCAGCCACAATCAGACAAAGAACTACGACGTCAAAGTGTTCGCATAAATAAAAACTTGCTCTGCCTACAACATCTCAGGAAGAGATGTGTTTTTGTGTTAAAAAATAGTGAATAATAATCCTCTACAATTACCAATTTACTTCGGTTGCATTTACATGGGTTATATTAAAACCAGTGCCACTATCCTTTACTGCACAGAGCAAATCGTAACTAAAGTTCTTATAAAATATTGCATGACAAAGTTGACTATATCACAAAATTACTTGTAGAAATTAAATACCCTGTATCTTTTGTCAACAATTTTGTTAAAAAGCTTTTAGGTGAAAAAAACTTCCCCTACCACAATTCTGAACGCACCCGAGCAGGAAGTGTTCGTTGAGCTCCCTTTCTTAGGCTATTTTAACAAGGAGATGAGAAAGAAGCTTTTATCCCTGCTACACACTCATTTTACTTTCATTGACGTGCTACCGTTTTATGGAAATAGTTTTAAGACAGGTTCCTTTTTTAAATAGGAAAGAGCGTTTGGGAGAGTGCCTGAGAAATGGCTGTGTCTACTTGTATAAATGTGATAGCTGCCTGCAGTCCTATGTTGGAAGTGCAACACTCCAGCAATTTGTTCGTCACATCCAACACTCTGGTATCTCCCACAGAACCGGCCGTCCATACTCGTCTCCCCCCCAGTCAGCTATCGGAGATCATTACCATAGTTCAGTTCTAATTTCACCACACTTTGTAGAGCTACAGATGAATTTGATATCGAAATTTGAAGTCCTTGCTCATTTTTACTCATAGACCTCGGTTAAATCATGATCAAAGTGCAATGAAATGAAATATTTCCCTCGCTGTGTAAATTGAATGGTGTTCGAATGTGTATGTATGTAGTTTTGTTTCTTTGTGTAGATATTATTGCGTGTTTGCTTGATTGCAGGAATTCAGATGCATGTGTACGTATAACTTCGAATGTTTCAAAATTCAGTTTGAAATGGTTGTGGATAACTATTTTTCGATGTACGTACTGCGACATTCATTTCGGATGATTTTTGTAATGTGTTGATTGTCGTTTTTCGTGTTTTACAGCACTGAGGATAGAATCGGTGATTCCGAAACGTTTGCTATTAAAAGAATGACCCCTATAACATTGGTTCTTCTTTTCATATTGCGCGTAAGATTTTAATAAAGCATTCACCCTTTAGTAACTCTACTCTGTCAAATATCTGCATGAGGTTCCTCAAGAGAATTTATAACTATTCGAACTACTCAATATTCGAGGGATTTTTTAATGATGTAATTCTGTCCAGTCAACAAGGCCAGATCTCGTAATAAATTCCAGTTACTTCGAACTTCGCAAAGAGCGTTCTATCAATTCTTAGACAGCTCTAGATTGTTAACTAGAATTTGAAGTTTCAAGTTAACAATCTAGAATTTGAAGTTTCTCCTTAGAATTCTAGAATTTGAAGCTTTACTCACGCTGGACACGTAGGGCAATGAAAACGATGGTCAATTACGCGACAATAAATTTAACTTTTAATGAAGTTGGCGACCGGAAACAGTATTGAATTTACTGCGCTTAGCGTGTTCGAAAGATTACCATAAATATGAAAGACTGCTCACACTAGTTACAAAATAGATTTCCCGCTATGACTTGATGTATATTTAATGCCTTTATTGAAAATTATGGAAACTCACATTGCACAAAGAACTTCAAAAAGCAAGAATGAAAAGAGATGCAAATATTTCCCATCTACTCGTGCCCAGATCAACCTTCCTTGAGTTGCTCTTGTACCCCATGATGAGCTGATGAACTTGAACATTATAATTGTGATAGTTTTTGCTTTCAAGTGTGTTCTACTTCGTTATTTTCCAACTCTGCCTTTCCTTAAATTTTGCTCGGTAACATCCGGCACGCATTAGGTGCGCATCATCAAGAGAACTCGCTGTGCGAAACTCAGGGTGTTAAATACCGGTAGAATTTTTACTTTAGAGGCCCCATCATCATCGTCACTCTTAGTTAACCATCACCATCGTTTCTAGGCACACCTATAGTAACTCCAGTCGAACTAGCTGGAATTATTTCTGTAGAGCTCCGCCCGTAATGTAAGATCTCAAGCACGCAGCACCTCCTGATATGAAATGTAATCAGTTGGAACCGAGAGCGTCAGCTAAATAGAGTTAGCTAACGATTGAATGACCGCACCTCCGTCTGTTATCAATGAAAATCAACTGAAATGAAATCAATTGAACGTACGGACACCTGACTCACGACCGGACTTTTACCGTTTCCCAGCAACCATTGGGTTGGTGGGCAGGCGAGTCACGCCGTCCCGGATGAACAATTTCTATGAGTAATAATTAATTATTCACCTCTGCGTGGCGCTCCTTTCGGTCCATTGTTCTCTTTGAACGTCGAATAACGTTATACTCGTGCGCGCAATGCCATTTCAGCGTATTTTAAATTATTGCATCATATTTGCAAATTGTAAACACGTTAAAAATTTGAAATGTATTCGTTTTGCGTGCAAAACTAAACTGGCTACTAAAATGTAAAACAAAATGCTCATCTCAATGACAATATATCTTACATATAGAATCATTTCAACGTACATAAAAAATATCTCTTTAGCAGTCATCATCTATTCTGCCTGAAGAAACCGGAGTGAAAACTCTGATTTACTTTTGACATACGAGATTAAGTCATCCTTTGTGTGTGAAGAGATGTTGGAAATAAAAAGATGAGTATCAGCAAACCGTCTTCAAAAAATAGCGATCCAGAAATGTTATTTTCATGAATCCCACAAGGATTTAACTTCCGATTTCATGAAAATCGGAATCACATGTATGCTTTCGGAAATTCCTGAGGAAGTCTACGTTGCGTTAGCTGAATGGTGTAACGTGGCAAAGTGAATAAGATATGCCAGCATATTACGTAACAGTGCTCAACTCTGTGATACTTTGGAATCATTTCTAAAAAATGCAGATGAACAAAACATAACATTCCTTCACTCTGCACTGTAGGAAGCTGTTAATTAACGTAGGAGCCCCTCACGAGCTTGCTATGAATCAAAACTTCATAAGCTCACAAGCCAAGAACACACATGTCAAACTGAGTGAACCTTAGCAGGCTAGCAAGATTTTTCCCACGTCCAGTCTTTGATTGAAACAGATAACTTGGACACATGAGAAACAAATGGGGTTGCTTAGTGGGGTGTTTTCAAATATGCTGCTCACGGTGTAAGTAAATTAAATTTTCCCTTTTTTCTGAAGAAAATTTTCAAATAAAATATCGAGAGCAGAAACATTTTTTGGAGTTAACAAGAAAATTACACTGTTCTCGAGAAAGATATTTTTCAACTGTTCACAGATTGCGTTACAAAATAGGTAGGAATAAGTCACAAAATTAACATGAAAATTGTGAGTAAGCGAGAGTGTGACAGACTGATTAGCACTCTTATATCCCCATTCCACTATTAATATCCATCTGAATACTTCAGATCATCGTCACAACAAAGTTACGTCACATTATAATTTTTGTGACATAATAGTCACAATAATGATTGATACCCTATCACCCTACGTTTGTGTGTATATGTTTTGCTACGTCAGTAAGTAAACCCTCTTGCTGTTTGTGCCAACTCTATCAGTAAAAATTTGTAATCTATTTGATGCGCATTCGCCACTACGTCAATCGCACATTATGGCAAAAGTCAGAAAATTGGGAAAGTCCCGGATGAGAGAGGCTCTGAAAGGACGCACCTGTGTGGTAGCAAGGCGCTCATTCAGAGAGAGAAAATGACCGCTCGTTAACTGGTAACTCCAGAGCACAATGCGGGTCACTACGCACTCGCAATACGCGCGGGCGCGATGTGCCGGAGAGCACATGGGCAGTTCCGGCTATTGCATCCTCTGCTGCTTAATTAAAGCAGGATCTCTTCCTAATATACAGAGTGTCCGCGAAAAACGCATAAACTGATGAAGAATCTCTGACTCAAAGTATTTTTATTCAGCTAAGCTGACGATGCACAGAAGTTGAATAAATATATCTGTATTAAAACCATCCTACAGTTTCACAGATACACACTTTCAAAATGTAAAATCAGTCGTTACATTTTTCGTGGATACCTTGTATGCCATTGTTGCGCTACAGTTGGCAGCAGCAGTACTTCTAAGTCGACTTGGCTACGCTAAGTGCTGCCACGCGTAAATTAGCTCAGTCGACTTATTCGAACTTACATAACCAGCAAGTCTGTAAATCGCATAGCAATTTGTCTCCTGAACTTTAGTGACCTGAACAAAACTTAGCGTGGTTCAATTAAATTTTGTGAGCCATAATAGACCTTTCATTAAATCTTTTTAAGTACATCGTTGGATTTGCAGACTGACATTCATGCCTGTAATCCTTATCACGGAGCCACGAGGGCTGTGGCCTCGAAAGATTTACGTTTCTTTCTACTAACTTTAAAAGTTCATTTCCCTACTTTATTCATCTAATATTTTAAAGATATCCCTGTGCACCGTGCTCCCGAAACTCTCTTTAAACGGATCGTAGAAAAAGAGAAATTATTGAATTTCACTGCAATGTATTAGTATTATTTAATCAACGTATAAGATAAGATTTTTACAGCTATGTAAGCAGAGAAATAAACGAAATCTATGCGAAACTTCAAGCTTGATATTTTTAGAGAAGATTCACAGCCGCTATCTCAAGAATGGAGACTAACTACACTCATCAGGACAAATTTCTACCTGAGCTAAAATAAATCAAAGAAATTGAACGATCGTTTATGGGTTGCACTAAAACCACATACAATTCGTCCTGAACGCTGTAAAATATAAATGAAATAAAAATGTGCTTCACATGAGGGCTGCAGGTGCTCGTTCACGAGGACGAGTAGCAACTTTCCACAGCTCAACACTCGTGCTATTTTTGAATCCTTGATAAGATCTCCACTGTCACTGCACCGACTGATACAAATACATTTGCTAATCAACGGATGTTGTGCTAAACGGATCATAATATTTAGTTATGTGAGTGAAAGTAAGATTAAAGTAATGCCTCTTGAATCACCATACAAGAGTAAATGTCTCATTGATGAGGACTACTATATACTGGATGAGAAGATCAGTATTTCTTGCGGACAGGGTTCTAATGAATGAATAATATTGATCATCTAAATGAAGATTACTCTCTTATAACGTTTTCCTAAATGCTCCTCGTCGAAGCGCGAGCTCCATTTTAAAATATTCTACAGCTCGAGATATCCACATCAATAACGAATAACCTTGAAGTAGCGGCAGCCTCATTTCTCATCATGTTTCGTAAGCCGCATTTTCACAGACTGACAATTCGGCATTTCAGGACAGTGTGAACCCTGAGACAATATCAGACGGAACGAGGGAAGGCGACATCCTCCTCACGGACGAGCAGATCAGAGACGTGATGCAGAGGAAAGCCATCAGCTACACCAGTCGCTTATGGCCTGCTGGAGATGACGGAATCGTCACGGTGTCCTTCACTATTGGCTGTGAGTCTTTTGCAACAGAAAATTTTTAGTTTTCGAGTATTCACGTAAAATGACGCGGCTTGGACAAATCTAGTTAAACTTGTATTTTTATTTTTCGAGTCGGCACGTAATGGGACGTGGCTTGCAAAAATCTAGTTAAACTTATATCTAGCTAAACTTGTTTTATTTAATTTTTCGAGTCTCCACGTAATGTGACGTGGTTTATAGAAATCTAGTTAAACTAGTTTTTCATTTTTCGAGTCTGCGCGTAAAGTGACGCGACTTGGACAACTTAAGTTAAACTTGAATTTTCAACTACTTGATTAGGCGTTGGATTATCTCGAAGTTGCGCTAATAAAAATGAAAAACACATTAAGAATTGGGACTCGTTTTACTCGATCATGCATCATACAATGCAAAAGGTTCACTTATACACATGTTCTTCAAATTTCTACACAGTCTGGAAATGAATTTAACTGAAACAAACGTGCCTGCCATTTCGAAGAAATAGATGCAGACACTAGATAAAGTACATTTTCGCAATAAATGAGAAAAAACCGACAGCCGAATTATAAAATTCATTTATGACCTCTTCTCACCTCCTCATTGATCAAATTCTACCGATATAAGAATGCTTTGTTACCTTTGAACTTTTTACTTCTCTTCTAGGAATGTACATGCAGAAGAAAGGTTTTAATTTGGGAATACAGAATCCATAACGTTGTACATTTTAGAATTTGCATATTTCATGTTCTATGATCAAGGTCTTATTAAATTTTACATAAAAATTCTTCGATATAGTGAATCCATCACCGTTTCAAAAGGTCAGTTTAGTTTATAACCGATCTTTTATTTAATATCACAGCCGTGATCGAGGTGGTCGCTGTCAACCAGTGCCGAGTTCTCGTAACTGGTAGTTCCTACGTTAATCACGGCCGCGCAAAATTTTCCTCACAAGCAGGATCCGGGGAAATTCCACGGACAAAGTGATCGTTAACCTAGGATCAAATGGGACCCAAGAAAAAATTCCATCAACATTATTTAACATATGCTAACCTTGCCTATCCTAACCTAACATATCCTAACTTATCCTATCCTAACATAACCTAACCGATCCTAACCTAACCTATCCTGATAAAATGTTAAACATATCAATGCATGTTAAAACCATCTTTTAATGTTACACTGAAAAATTCGGTATCCATGATACTGCAAACTTCGACGAAAGCGTAACGGACGGAATAAATAAGTAACCAAGGAAGGAACAAATAGAATATTATATAGATGAGTACAGTAACTACTGTATTCACAAATACCCTGCGTGAAACGGCGCAGTTTTGCACGGCCACAAGGCAGCACTGGCCACATCCAGGGATTGTGACAGCGCTGACCTGCGCTGCGCTGATCTTACTGTGTTAATCAGCCAAAATAAGGCATAAAATGTTTAACAGAGAAATGACCTAGAGTTCAGTAGTCGTGAACTTGTAACCAAACACTCAAAATTGACTGCCTCATCAGTCTGCAGCGCATAGTTAGCAACAACAGAGTATGTCTCTTAGGCTCAGCTTGTGTTATTGTTAAATCAAATTGCATAATGTTATTTTTCTGATCGAAGTACCGCAAATTGAGCGAATGGTATTTGCAAGCAGATCTCTCTGGTTTTCCATGACTAAACACTGAGTACTTGAAACCTTTCGTCCTGTGAGCTTCGTAACTGATAGAGAGTGCTTGCTCATCGTATCTCTGAACTTAAACTCTTTACTTATTCGCATGATTTTTCTTGTTTCTTTTATTCACCGCTAATACCTAGATTTTTTATTGGAAGCATAGTCATACCTCCCACCATCTGCGCGGTTATTATCAAAGAATTGGATGGGATGTTTCCCTCCTATTACTGGCTTTCAGCACTCAACACGATTTTTTTCAGTCGACATCTACAAAGTAACTTTCAATGATCGAACGTACTCTGTTGCAGCGAATATTCAACGGACCAAGTTATTGGAGGCGATAGACCAATGGCGGGACCACACCTGCATTGCCTTCACGGAGGTTGAGGAAGACTTCGATGGTCCTCACATCATCTTCGTGGACAGCAACAGCTGCTCGTCCTACATCGGGCTCGTCAGGAGCACTGGCCAAGATGTTCAGCTACACAGCAGCTGTGTTCAAAGCGTATGTGAAGTAGAATATGGTTTCATATTAATGAAAATAACAAGACAAGAGTAAAAGATTAAATGTCATTTTGATACCACAAATGGTTCCGTTTACAACAACGACCGTCTTATTTTTTTATTGTTCTTTTATTTGCGTGATAAATGCAAAAGATTCCCCTTAATTTGCCAAACTGTGATACATGAAGAAGAAATTTGCGTAAAATAATGAAAAATCTCAATGAATTATTTGGTTATAATCATGAAAACTCGATACGTTTACAAGTAACAGTGATTTAGTGCCTAAATTTAGGGTTTGGGAGTAAAACATTTCAGTGGGCATCAGGACAAAGGACATAACGAGTGAAAGAGACGGATTAAAGACCACAATACAATTGTATGAAACTAGAAGTAACTAAAACGTAGAATTTTGAAACCTCGGTTGGTAATAAGCGATTTACTTTACTTTAAATAGGCCAGTCACTAGGTCATTTAATCAGATGTGATCACAACATTCAATCAGGATAGGAAAAAATAAAACGCAATTTTACTAAATTAGAAGATGATCTCCCACGAAGCCCTTCGGTTGCTTGAACTGTTTCAATAAAAAATTTTAGGTTTGGGAGAAAAGTAAAATAAGAATTTAAACGTTTTTTTCACAGTTGATTTATCAAGATAACAATAAAACACAAGTGGATATGATTGCAAAGCAACAAAATATGCTGTATTTGAAAGCTCATAGCTTTCATTTACTCTGATTTTATTTCATTTTATTTCACGGAACATTGATTGATCATTCAAACCTTCTATCTTACTTGTCGTATTTGTACCCACTTTGTGAATGATTTTGCGAAGTTTCTCAACTTTTAGGACGAGAAATCGTAGGTTTAGGCTGGAAACATTACGCTTAGAACATTGGCAACGTAAACGTTTCCTACAAAACAAATCATTGGAATCACAGAATCTTGAGCCCTTTTGTTCACAGTTCTTTCAACAGTACATACAAAGTCTTGAACTGCAATAAGCAGAAGTTAATTTCAAGTTTGCGCGTCTTACGTACTGGTATGGTTTTCTGCCCAGTTCATAACTCTTGAAATATGTTTCCCATTCTCAACCAATACGTACACCCATAAGCGATTGGTATAAGTACACGCATGAAAACGATTTTGGATAAATCTATAATTAATTCAACAAAACAGGTAGGACCAGCGGTGCACGAAATCGGACACGCTCTGGGCTTCTACCACGAACAGTCCCGTTCAGACAGGGACGAGTTTGTCCAGGTCCTACGGGAGAACGTCGAGAGCGGGAAAGAAGGCAACTTCAACAGACACGCCACCAGCAACCATGAAATCCCCTACGACTACTTCTCCATTATGCACTACGGCACTACTGTGAGTAAATTTACACAGGTTTCTATAAGAGTTTAATTTCCGAGCATTGTATCGTACGCTAAGGTTTGTAACCTTATTGAATCAAATGCATTAGTACCAGGGTAATAAGGCGAGAAGCTTTTTTTTAGGTTTCTTTCTTCCGGTATTCTACGACTTAATAGGATACTACAATATTACACAGTCGATAGTAGAATAGTCAGAACTTCCCACAGCAAAGCTCTAAAACTGCGAGTGATTTCTGTATTATTTTTACAACTGAACATTCAGAGGAAAATAACAAGTGAAGAGCTCAAAGAAAACATTCATCACTAACAAATAGCGAAGTCACTCAATTTATCTTAGATTGCATGCTGGGAAAAATAATCGGGAAGCTTTGTAGAATACGCTAATGTTTCTAACCTATCTCTCCTGCCTGTAAAACACGTGAAATACTGGCTATTGTACGTCCTTTTCCGCCGATTGACCTCCAAAATTGTTTACCCTGAGATAAGGTGATGTAATATGTTTGAAAATTGAATCGTTCGTAAATGATGCAACTGATGCCAGAGAATGCCTCCATGTGAAGGAGATAATTGTACAAGAGGTTTCGTTTTTTTATGCGAAAGAGAGACCGGGAGTATCTCTTGCGTGTGGAAAGAGAGAGTCTGAGAATTGATTCTTCGTGGAATTGTGGATTTAGAATACAAGCAAAATTCTAAAAATGTGTCTGATTTACATAAATAGTCTGACATTTGGGGCCATGATGTATAATGGACAACTTTTCACGCCTGCGGTTCTGATTCAACCAGTTTCAATGGACTCCCCCATAAGGTTCGAATCAAGTTAGCGTTCAATTTTTTGAACGAGAACAAACATTAATCCGCCGCCTACTTTTTTGAATGGGGAACAGTCACAGTAAAATGTGGGTGCTCCCTATCTAAAGATGGTCAAAATTTAAACGACGTTCCTCACCCACTACTATCAAGTAATTGGGCCCCTCCGGACGTTAAATTAAACTAATATGAAAATTAATTGGAGGCCGACTGAATACACGAAATTGCAATTTCGCTCCTTTTGTTGAGGCGTAATTTCCGAGTCACAAATTGCGCTGACGCGAAAGACCCCACGTATCGCTAATAAGAAGAGAACATTGTGCAACGTGTTGTCAACCGCAGGTTATTTGGGCCTTTCATGTGGCTCTTTACCACTTAACTCTAATTGCTTTTCGGCAAGCAGCGGAAGAAAAATGTTTTTCAAGCAAATAAGCAGTATGAAACTATCAAAATGCTTCTCAACCTAAAATGAATATTTTCACTTCGGATCATTTTTAGCATTTATAGCGAACAAAACAAGCTCAGAGAAACAACATTTCAAGAAATTTTTTAATAATAAAAGAGGAACGAAACTCGTTCAATCGACGTGATAGCTTCTTTGTATCTCTGGTTTGTAAAGCAGGCTATTTTATGAGTTCTGTATAGGATCTCATTGGTTTCATGTTTCTCACATTAAGGGAAGAGTACCCCTTTTTTGGGAAGTTTTTTAAAGAGTTTGATATTCGCTGCTATAGGAAGTGTAAAATGTCAGGTACATCCTGTGAAAAATGAGGCTCGTACGTTTGCTCGTTCGCCCGCTACAGGAGTTTGCAGTATGGGAGGGAGGGGGTGGGGAAGTTGGTATTTCATTGTGTTACACCCCACTTCAGCGGTTTCTTCACGGCGCGAAGTTGCTTTATAATCTTTTATGTCTCTTTATTACTGTATAATGATTGCAGGGGGCCTAGCTAACCCCACAAATAGCAATAAAAAAAATTGAGATTGTTTATGTTTGTTTGTTTTGTCTTTTTTGGGAGGTCCTGGATGTGGAGTTTCAAAATGCATCTTCTCCTACAGTTTTTAAGCTACAGTGATGATATGAGTATCATTAGATGCAAAAAAACTCAGGAATTACCATAACCTAAATGAAAATTCCTAATTCGTTGTCGATCAAAGGTTATGATGTCACAAATTCGAAATTTTTCACTAAAATTTTTTTGTTTCCGAAATTTTTTCTTTAAAAACTCTCAAACAGGAATTTGGAAAATGGAATTGGAATGGAATGGAAATGGAAAATATGACAATTAGGAATTGTCAAATAGGTTATGGTAATTCCTGAGTTTTTTGCATAGGTTATGGTGATGTCTGCGTTTATTCACATCTAATGACCCCAAATCATGAGGGTAGCTCAAAAACTGTAGGAGATGCATTTTGAATGCATCTTCCCCCTCCTCAATTTCTTTTTCTTTACATATCTCGATTTCAATGAAAAATCGCATTTTTTACACGAAAACAAGTTTTCTCTTTGCATTTTCCATCTTTATACCAAATGTTATTGCTCTAGGTCCAATAACAAAAAAATTTTCCGTATGAGGTACTCTTTCCTTAAAATTAATGTGTCACTGTATGGAGATATGTAATCGAGAATAATATTCTCCCATTTTCCCAGAACCTACATAAAAATTCGATGCAATCTAAAAATCGTACCAAGAGGATGAAAACAGCAGAAGAACTTGGTTTTGGAGGTTTCTATGGTTTCATTTTCTTGCAGTTTTTCAGTTCGAATGGAAAGAACACTATTGTGGCCAAGCAGCTCACCGCCCAGATTCTCCTCGGCAACAGGGCGCGCCTGAGCTTCAGGGACATCAAACTAGCAAATAAAGTCTACAAGTGCATCGGTGAGGGAATTTTATGCCACAAGTAATGGGTAATGGGAATTATAGACTAACGGTGCACGGGTCTGAGTTTTAGAGCTACTGAATAAGCGCTTGTACGAGTGACTTGCAGGCTTTAAGTACATGAGGAACAAGTTTCAGAGTAGTGGTCCCCATTAGTAATCCAGCTTGTCACTCAGTAAAACATTCCTCACCGAGCATGTTACATCTTCCACCAAAAGTTATCAGTAATGATGTATATGCATTCCTAAAATAGAATTGTAGATATTTTCTTTTATATGCGAAGATATTCACAATGGTCGTCAGTAGTTAAAAATGTTTCCCCATGCTGGCTAGTGGTCATAAATTTAACTGAAAATTGAATATCTCATGACTTTTGCAGTGGTGGGCACGATAACGAAAAAACGTTATCGCGATAACCGATAAATCGATAACGAAAACCTTATCGGCGATAACCGATAATCGATAATTGGCGAAAACTTTATCGCCGATTATCGATAACCGATAAATCGATAAATCCAAAATTCCGATACTAGCGATAACGATATTGGTATTTTAAATAAAAAAACAAATCGAATTGTTTTTTTTAATCTTTATCTTAGAAAACAGAAAAATCCTAGAAAAAATAGAAGTCTTTGAAAACTTTAAGAAAAAATAATAAATGTTTATCCTGTCAACTAATAAAACTGCGGTTTAAAGTAAAATAACTAAATTTAGACTAGTCTAGCTCCACTAGGGCCACTGGTTAGTGGTTACCTCCCTATCACTGTCACTAAGTTCCTCTAAATCACTCATATTATCAATTAACTAATATAATGCAAGTTTGACCTGAAACAAGACGGACTTAAATGCACATCCAACGATCAGAGGAGCTAAATACGAACTGAATACGTGTCGTCACGGTCTCACCCACAGGGTTGCCAGATGTCCCAGTCCACATGAGGCCACACTTTTGATCAAAAAGGCCACAAAAGAGGCCAACCTTATTACACCATAACACGTACATCCTACACGTATAGTTCCTGTTCCGAACTCGTCCCGCCCCGTCATGTCGAATCCCAGCGGGAAAAACTGAAATTATCGATTCTCGATAGTTTGGGACCAAAAGTATCGGCGATACCGATAAATCAATAACTCGGGAAAAAAAATTATATGGATAACCGATAACCCGGAATCGTTATCGCGATAAACTATCGAGATAATTTATCGCGATGACGCCCAGCTTTGGACTTTCGTCAAAAATGTCAAGAACATTTGGAGGATGGTTGAAGTGGCGTGCTCAAAGCTAGTTGATAAACACTTGGTATAGGGATTGAAAGTGACGCCCTTGCTTTGTTCGGATAAATTTTTCAATGTTCAACTATTAACTTTAAGTAATATTGATGTGAATTAATTATTGTTTAACTAATGTTCAACTATTAATTAAACATTATTGTATAACAAATATTACTAAACTTTTAGATTACCGTAAAGTATCATTGTTACCATTTTTATTATAACATATTACATAAAAATTATTAATATAAGATTTGAGGTACAGAAAATTGAACACAGAGGAATTAACATATCAATTGACTCGGTGAGTATCAGTCATTTAGTTCAACCCTATTACGTGTTCATGATAGGTTTACTGTGCAATGTTGTATAATTAAACAGAGTTAACGCCCATCCAACATCTGCAACGCCAGGTTCCGTGACATTTTCTTCAATTTCAGCGTCTGCATTATACCCTGTACCCCCATCACGCGCCCAAAATTGTTGAACCACCTCCTCTGGACTTATTTACTCCCAACATGTGAATCTACTTTAAAGCTACAAATACGAACATAAAACAGTGACTCTCAAGATAAACCCCGAATACGCAACAGTTAATTTCACTATAAAAAACAACATTCAAATTAGACAACGTAACTTCCGAAACTTAATTTAGCAGTCGTGCAAGTGGTGCCAACTGTTATGTATATATCGATTTGCCCAAATGTGTGTACTGCGTGTGAAGTACATTTCAACGTGTCCAGACGCGTGTGCTGACCGTGATGCACATTTTAACGTGTCCAGACATGTATGCTGACCGTTATGTCCATTTCAATATGTCCTTATGCGTGTGCTGACCGTGATGCACATTACAATGTGTCCAGACACGTGGCTGGAGGAGTGCGGGCTGGCGCAGGACCCGTGCCGCAACGAAGGCTTCACAGGCAGGGACTGCAGCTGCGTGTGTCCGCCAGGCACGCAAGGCTTGCAGTGTGAACTGCTGGCTGCTGACTATACTGGTTAGTGGTCACATTGTTAACGTGGCTGGTTAGCTTCATGAATGGTTTGCCATGTTGGTTAGTGGTCACATTGTTAACGTAGCTGGTTAGCTTCATGAATGGTTTACCATGTTGGTTAGTGGTCACATTGTTAACGTGGCTGGTTAGCTTCATGAATGGTTTGCCATGTTGGTATATAGTGGTCACATTATTAACATAGCTGGTTAGCTTCATGAATGGTTTGCCATGATGGTATATAGTGGTCACAGTATAAACGTAGCTGGTTAGCTTCATGAATGGTTTACCATGTTGGTTAGTGGTCACATTGTTCACATAGCTGGTAAGCTGCCAGAAATTACTTGCCTTGCTGGTAAGTGGTCTTAAATGGTTGGCAAAAGCTGGTTTGCCAACTCAAATTGTTAATCATGGCTAGTAAGCGGTTATAAATTGTTTATGACTTATCAAACTAGTAGGTGGTCATAAATGGTTTAACACGCTGGTTCGTGGTTGTGTTTCACAATGGTCGTCAGTAGTTAAAAATATTTTACCCTACGGGTTAGTGATCATAAATTGTTAACCACAGTAATTAGTGTTTAAGAATTCTAATCTGTACCTTATGGCTGTCATAACTTGTTAACCATGCTAGTTAGTGGTGTAAAATTGTCAATGAAATCACCGATAACTAACAAGAAGTTGCCAATCAAGTGAGAGTTCTTGCACAGTTCCCTACACGTGCAAGTGATCATGAATTTTTAACGTGCGTACATTTTTGTTAGTCATGAATTATTATATGTTATTGGAGATTTCTTGTTTCTCATTCTTTTCAGAGGTGATGAGTGCGAGAGTAGGGTCATATTTAGCCCTTCATGTAAAGCTTTTGGCATTAATTACGCACAATTCATATGATGACGATTTTCTGTAAACATGTTTGTGGTGTTGTGTAACTACTTCACAAACTCATTGATTTGATTATCTAATTCATTTATTATCAAGTGAAGATACGCACCAGCTTTCCACTGTTTTGCATCAGCGTTTCACATTGTCTTCACATCAGTTTAAGCAGGCAATTCGAGTAACTCAATTTTAAACGAGATTCAAGTTGAAGTGGTTCTTTAAACGTATACTTCCAACTTAAGACTCTGGACAATTCGTTACCGTAAGCGTTACCGTTACAAACCTAGAATACAAATCAATGACATAATAACACATCTTTGAAAGTTTATCCGCTCTCTGACATGCAGTAATTAATAGAAACTCAGTGTATTTTAACTAATTAAGCCAAATTTTAGCTCATTTATGGCCAAATTTAGGTTATTTATTTAAGTAAGTAACTCCGTCACGCACAATGCCTGTTTTGCAGATGCCTTGATTCAGAAAAAAAGTCCCCACACTGAGGAGATACGAACCACAGGCACTGTCTCCACGCCGGGGTATCCCGTCCCCATCTTGAAATGTGAGTGCATTTTGAAAGTGGTGAAATAAAAATAATCTATAAGGATGTATTTTTAATTTGGAAATTTGTTAATTCATAGTTTTTTGAGTTTTTCGAGTCATTCATGTCTCCAGATGGATCTTCGCTTATTTTGTCTTCGAAATCTTTGCGATAGTGCGGGAAAATTCGTCATGAAAAATTGATCAACTTCCCCCATCACTACAGCTCCAGAATACAATTTAGTTTTCTCAGTATTGTCATACCATCCCAATCACAACACTAAATTTCCGGCAATAACTCGTTTTGGGAAACAGTACATTTTCTTTACGTAATTATGGCAAAATTTTCCCTTTATTGCAACGGCAAATAATATGATATAAAAAATAACTATACTGAGTGTTGTTATACTCTTTTAATTATGATTTTTATGCCACGAGGGTGACTTTAAATAAGTACATCGAGAAAGCTCTATGCATATATACATCATAAAGGATTTTCGAGATACACAATCGTGCTGTCAGAAAACAGAAATATTATACTCTAAACTTTTCACTTTCCTTTATATTAAACCCTTAATCGCCCACCACGCTAAGTTAGGCCCGTTAGGGATTTTCGTTTCGTCAATAGTGAGTACAGTGTAAATGTACTCAAATTCGTATGAGCGATGAGACTATGAGGAAGTAGCTAAGCCTTGCACTTACAGAATTTAATCCCAAAATTCGTTTGATAGAAGTACTTAGTACTTAAGTGCTTTTGAACAATTTACTTAGTACGTGGTAATTGAGTACTTTCAAAGTACTTAATGACGTGCTCTGACTACTGTACACTTCATGTATGGTTTCATGATTCAATATTGAAAAATTTTGTTTCAGACATGAAATTCATGAAGGTGTTGAAAGCCCCAGACTGCAGCCGGGTGACGCTGACCATCAACAAGCTGGACATCTACCCTCGCCAAAGTTCGGGCTCGTGCGCCATTGATTCGCTCACCATCTACACCACCTCCACCATGAGCGACGGGACCACGTGAGTATGCACGAACATCTCTACAATATGCGAACGCAGGTTTACAACGAGAAAATATTGTACTTTTTACAGTGTTTTACAATGTGTCTCAATGTTGTACCATGAATGATTGGGCTAAGAGCATGACTTTGAGTATAAACTTTGTGTCTGCACGTGAGAGAACGTCTCTTCAATGGGCGAACGCGAGTCTCCAACGTGAAAATATTGTACACCTTACAGTGTTTTATAATGCTGAGCTATGAATGATAGGGCTAAGAATATAATTTTCAACATAAACTTTTTATGTTGAAAAACGAATTGTTAGAATTGGACGTTTTAACTCGGTAAAAATTTTTAAATAAAAAAATTAATGTAGGGCGCACAAAATTACTTATTACACACCCATTCAGTTGGTACGAAACTCAATTTAAGTTCACTTCAGGTATACACACTGCCAATATTGGGGTGGGCTATCGAACGGTGATTTTTCTTATTCTGTTTATATAAATGGTAATTTTTCATTTCTCTCTTGAGATTTGCATTACTATTGGTAGTGGTATTTACTATCTTATTATTGATTCAATTCAGGATACTAAACATCATTCAAGCTGTTAATGAAGTACACTGCGAAACTCCAAACTGTAACCAAAAATGATTCCATAGCAGAAATGAGTGCCTCGAATTGCTTTAGCCATTTGAGCTATGACGCTCAATAAATTACTGATGCCATTATGGAACAAGCGCTGATAACATTTTTTCATGTTACAATTCGTTTTATCAGAACTGCTGAAGGTTTTTTACGTTGCACATAATTACCAGGATAGGTTTCAATGCGTAGCTCAATTTATACGTAAATCATTTCAACTTAGATTGCATGTAATAGCTATTCGTCTTTCTGTTACTACACGACTTGAGTCAATAGGAGCAAAATGCAGAATTAAAATACTTATAAGACAATGAATTCCATACAATGGGCGCCTAAGCACTGATTCAACTACGTGAGCTTGAAATTATACAGAAAATTATAACTTTACGGATACTTGATCGTGGCCCGTTGTAATAAACCGACGTACAGCTTGCGTTATTTATGGACCTCGTTGCCTTTCATTCAAGTGACAACCCTACTTTTTCAATTAACAGACGTAGTAATTTTTCCCAAGTAGAAGTATGAATATTATCACATAACACTGTCAAACAATTTATGAGCTTCAAGAACTGTTGCATGATGTACAGAGGAGTTGATGCTTGTTTGTAATTATGCAGTAATCTACCGTCGTTCTTCTGTTACTCGTAAACTTTAACATCGTACCAAGTTTGAATCACAGCAATAAAACGACGAAATGCTGAAAACTATTAACAATTTCTTGTAAAACAAAAACGGCATTCTGCTTCAAATAACCGTCCTATTTCTCCCCGTGGACTTTACAGATATTGCGGCAAAGAGATCATGCCTGGTACAGAATTCACGAGCAACGACACCATTATTTTGGAGTACAAAAACTACAACTACGAAGCCATTAATTACAACAGCCGCTTTACTGGCTTCACAGGCGACATCTCGCACGAAACTTTGTCAGGCTGGTGAGTTAATCCTTTAGTAGTCTAAGGCGCAACAAAACATCGACCGCTTGTAGCCCAACAATAGTTGTTCGTCAGAGATTCAATGGTAGAATGGTCTTAACCTTCCTTTTAGGAGAGGATGGGTTAATTTACATTTACACCTATTTCAGTAAAAAATAGTGTTTTTTATTGATTACCATCATCATTATTTGAGGAGGTAAGGCTTAAGTATATTTTGCACTCCTGTGCTCAGGGAAGTTATAATAAATCAAATGAGATTATGATGAAGTTATTTTAAATTATAATTTATTTTGAGTGTGAACGCTGTGAAATAATACCAAAATGTATTTGAAGCATAATTTATTGAATGGCAACGATAGTCACCCTCTCAGTTATTTATGCCTACGATTTTTAGGTCCGAAAAGTTGACAAAATATAAAAAACCAGTCACATAAGTTGTTGCTGATAAGACACATAAGTTAGCAAGTTTGAATGGTTACAATCAGCTTAAAGACGCTCTGGTTGGCGATGATATGTGTTATATACCTTTCAAATTCTTCTCCAATAACTGTAGGTTTTCGGAGAAATTAGAAATTACCGAATTGGAATGCTATAAAATGTGATAAATTGCTGAGCGCTTGGGTATTAGACGATGCAGCTAAAACTCAAGCCCAAAAGTATTATCGCTGCGAGTATTAAACAAATACAATTAAATTACAATGTTAAATTGGAGAGCAAATACGCAGAGTGTCCTAACCCACAAATCAGAGGTCAAAACTGGCAGAGTGGATTAAATGATCATTTCACCTCATAGCGGCGCAGATGTCTTTCAGGCTGAGTGGCCCAGTTCCTAGTTCAGTTCCTAGTTAGTAATTTGGCTAGGAAAAGCCAGTTTGGCAACCCTGCGATGAACACCACGCCTATAACTTGAGTGTCCTAAAATTCTGTGTTTTGTGGGTCAGGCCACTGTATATTTGCCCTCCAATAATTATTGAAACCCAAAAGTGGCAACACCTACTGAACTAACAAGCGGTGCATTCAAAATTATATTTAGAAAAACTTATCCATGAAAAGAAAGAATACGTGTGATGTGAATATGAAAGAATGAACATATTTTTCTAATGCGCGTGTACATTGTGCATATTTGCAAAATATTTTTACCACTATGTTTGTTAACCCGTAAATTCTTAGTTTAGACATAATTTTCATAATTTAGCCATATATTTTGATGACTAATTGAAATTCGTAGATGACTGCATTCTATAAATTTAATTTGAAATTCTACGCATGGCATCGTGAATCTAAATGATCAGCAAATTTGCAGTCCTGTTTCTTAACCTGCGAACAAGAATGAATCTTATTTTCAACATGGCTTCTCCCCTAGCGGAGACGAGATCTCTCAAGCAGCAGACGCAGTCGAGACAAGCTCTTCAGATTCGCCGGTATTCTCCGCTGACACAAAATCTGGAGCATGCACCTTCGAGGCCACGGACACGGTTAACAAGTTCCTTCTGAGGTCTCCCGGATACCCTGCAGCGTTCAGGGGAACCATCAAATGCAACCTCGAGCTTCACTCAGTGAGTATAATGAGTAAAAATGCTAGAACGCGTGAGTAAAGCGTGATAGACAATTGCGAAAACAGCGCTTGAAGTATTTTCTTAACAAAATATGTGGTCCTATGATCTTTCTAATTTATGGTTTACATATCTACTCTACATTGAAGTTAATCGTGATTCTCTGAAAGAAGCGTGTTCAACATAAAATCTCATTAAGTTTGTTGAGAAAACTGCTCGGTTTCATGGTCAATATTTTCACGCACTTCTATATATTGGGTGAAGCATTCTGTACTCCATCCTAGCACTGATTATTAAAGTTTAGATTATAACCGACGAAAAAACAAGTTGATGTGTAAGATTTCTTCACAGAGCGAACGTTAATTTATTCATATAATAACTCGTGCTAAACTTCGGTACGTAGCTCCAAATATCATAGTCTAAATACTCAATGTTGTTTTAAAGCCCCGCAGTTTAATACGGTCACAATCTCCCTATTATATTGTCAAAATACTCAACATCAACTACTTAAATGTTTCCTCACCCCAAATGCACTAAAACTTATTAACACTAAACGCTTCATATTCATACAACTGACACAAATTTTCATCAGATACGATTGTCCCAGAATGTTCATTTTTTGATAATTATTGACGCGTGCAAAGACAATTACTTGAACATTTGCCCGTTATCCCGCACTTATATAAAGATATATGGTCGATCAATGAAAGAGTCACGTTATAGTTCAAACGATAGTCACATGAAATTTAAACGGCTTACAAGAGTTAGAACGTCATTTTCATTGGATCTAGCAACAAGCCTCTCTCGAATCTTAAAATGCAATAACTTTCTGATGATTTTAATTCATTTCAAGAGACATTTTTAACTCAATGATTATTGAACATATCCTCAACGTTTCTGGTTATAACTCAATGGTTATGAAAAATTTGTCGGTTGAGTGTACGCTCATGTTTTGAGTTACATATCTCTGTACTTAGCAGACACTCAAAGTTCTGACTGCAAGTTTCAAGCTCGTAATTGATGGTCTGTGTGCAGTCGGAGCCGAGGTACCTGACGGTGGCGGCCACGGAGGAAGACTTCAGCTCCGTCAGAAGGCTCACCGTCACGGCACCGGGGAGCTCTCAGTACAGGTCAGCCTCCCTCACCTTGTGATCGACATTTTCATTTCATCCAGTGCAGAAATTTTCATTTCATCTCGTAATGAAAATTTTCCTTTCATCTCGTTGTGGAAATTTTCATTTCATTCCATGTTAAAATTTTTCATTTCCTCTTGTGAATATTTCGCTTTCGTCTCATGTTGGAAATTTTCATTTCATCTTGTAAAAATTTCTTTCTTCTCGTGTGAAAATTTGTATTTTATCTTACGGTGAAAGTTTTCCTTCCATCTCGTGGTGGAAGTTTTCAATTCATCTAGTAGTAGATATCTTCTTTTCATCTCAAGATGAAATTTTCTATTTTATTGCGCGATGAATAACTTCGCTTCATTTCAAGATTAAAATTTTCTTATCATCTCATTGTAAAATTTCTGTCATCTTAAGATGAGCATTTTCCCTTCGTTTCATGATGAACGGTTGCATTTCATCACCTGATGAACATTTGATTACGCCATATATGCTGAACGATATCATTTCATCCAATGCGCACTTTCATCTCAAGTAATGCACGTGTGTGTCGGTGTTGTGAGGAAGACTCTTGAATAAAATATAAGCTGAAACCTGATTAGGTGAAATTATATAATCTATGTCACATTTTTCACGGATACCGTAACCAATTTCTATGCAAGTTAAGTTAAATTAACGTTTTGGCATTCAAAAAACTAAAAAAAGGAATGTCTGCAGCGTTTAAAACTATTGCTCTTTTGTTCAAGGATTTTCACAACACTGTTTTGAATGGACTGCTACGGGCATTTAATCCTAATATTTTAATTGAGTGTTCACCTCAGCGGACTAGTTACCTGGACATTTAAATAAGTTCTGAATCTGCAGTGCATGCGTAAAAAACTCCGACAATCTTGTCTTCTTGCCGGCTGGTTGTTACGTCACCGTCCACGCTTTCTTTCAAAAATAACGTAGGGAAAATTTGAAATTTCCATATCCTGGATCGCAAGAACGACCGTTCGCAAATGTTTATTTTACGAAGAATGGTTACAAGAAGCAGTCACATAAAATGACTCACCCAACGGATCACAGCTTACGGTCTAGCAATCACAAAAGATGATTCGTCGCACAAGTTCAGTGTACTAATGTGAATTATTTTCCCAGCTTAGCATTGAGAACCATCATTTTATTACCGGCTTTCTAGTAGAGAGTTATACTGATCTCATGACAAATGTTAGAATTCGAGCGGGATTTTCAGTGAGTGAAAAGTATCTCTAATACAAAATACTAGTTCACTAGGCACATGTTAATTAGAGTCAATGTTGTCATACTGTTAAGCCTGTCGATTAGATACTGTAAGGCTCATATGACACAAGAGACCATTTCAGGTACAAAATACCGCTCATTGTCAGGATGAACAAAAATTATTTCCCACAGGATAAACAGCGGCGCTACAACAGTCCTCTCGGCCAACGCCCAAATTTCGCTCACTTCAATGAGAGGATCAAATAAAAAAGCATTCTCTATTGAATTGGAGGCCGTCAAGTCAGACTGTCATCAGGTGAGCTCTGCACAAACAGAAGTTTTTGAAGCCCGATTTAACATCGAATATTTTAATGAGTTTGTGATGTATTAAAAATGAATTATTAAAACATCTAGTAACGTGAATATCCACAGCATAAATAAGAATGAGCTTTGTCGGGGTCATTGTGACCAAGGCTTCCCCAAATGACGTTCAGTTTTCACCCATCACCGAATACTGCCGAGACCAAGGAGGTTAGAATAACCCATTCAACCTGAATGAAATGAAAATGAAATCGTTCCCTGAATTTTTTCTCACAAATACATCGATACTCATTGGGCATCGAATAGCGTAGTACAAAAATTAGATGTTACTAAAATAATCAATTTTTTCTTAAAACTGTAATGATTAATTTAATTCGATTCTCTACTCTCTCCACTCTACTTAAACAAATTGGCATTATTTGTTTTATTCGCTAATTAGTAAAGAACATGGAAAGTTTTTCACCATCCCTCCCAATCCATCTCTCCTATCGATTGTTACTAGTAAGTAGCATAACACTGCACTGATGATGTAGTTTCAAGTATAAAAGTTATAATAAAGATTTTTTCTGCACCAGATTATCGAGCTGGATGAGCAAGAGACTGGCTCCATCGTACTGCCTTCCAGATACGCACCCCAAACCTACTGCGAGTGGTGGATAAAGGTGCGGACTTGACTTCAATTTTAAAGCGAAAACTGATTTTAATATGGCGTGGACCACCGAAGAGCATTGGATGCCCACTCACATTCCTTCACATCTTACAATCCCTGCGAACAGAACTGCATTTTTCAACCCTTATTTTTCAAAGCTCAGTTTGTTTGCCGCGTTGTTGGGCTCAATTTAAAATACCAGTTGAATTTTCATAAAGAAGTTTGCCCATTTTCTGTAAATGTTTGAAAGTTTGCCCATTCTCTAAAATTATTAAAATAAATCATTGCATGGTATTTCGCAGTGTGCAACTGCGTATGTACATGTAATTCTTATCAGACATTCTAGCGCACTGAATTACGAAGTCATAAAGTACGATCTGTGCGATGAAATAACTTTGTATTTGTTGATCGTTCAAAAGTCTTTAGGAATAATTGTCTTTTTGCTAATTGGGCCTGTTATTCGAAGTGAAAGAAATATTCCACTCATTTTTGGTCGAAAAAATTTGTAATTACTGGAAAATATCTTTTTTCTGAGTAGAATTTAGCATGAGTTGAACTAATATACTGATTGCCATAAATAAATTGTCCTGTGAAAAATTAGTGCAAAGTATTAAAAAATCGTTTTTTCAGACTGTCAGTAATTTGCGTTTCTGTTGCACCAACAATCTTACCGAAACTTGCACAACCCAGTATTTGCTCATAATTCTTGTTCCACCTGTCCTGCATTTTTTTAAGGAACATAATTTTCACCGACGGCTGTTTATGGGTAAATGCATCAAATTCTTTCTTAAATTCGTTCTGAGCCGAGGCGAATACAAATTGATTTAAAAACTGGAACACAAATCGTTCCAAAATTGTTCAGAGGCATTTTACTTATGTTAAGGTTATAAGTTTTCGAACTGTTTTTTATAATTTATTGTTCTTGTCCTCAAGGCCCCCGTTGGCAAAAAAGTGCAACTGGAAATGAAGGAGAGCTTCTCAGTAGGGACCAAAACCTACTATTTTTGTGCGGACGACAAGCTTGTGATCGACACGGACGGAGATCCCACGTATGTATTTTCCCTAGAATTTCTATTTGTTCTGCAAAACGATTTTTGCGGAATGTCTGCTCGAAATTGGCATAAAACTGCCACGAATATATGGTGTGTCATTTTCAAGCAAGTTCAACACATTAATTTTGAGCACTCGTAGGTTATAAAGTATGCTAGCATTGACACGTAGCCTTCATAATAAATTTTCTTTTATTGGTTTCCACAAAATGAACATAGCACAAACTGCATTTTTGTTAGGTCGAAGATCGAAAGTAAATAAAATATACTGACAAGTTTGTGATTAGATCTTAGTTACAATAAACTAGAACAGGTTTTCTTTAAATTTGCTCATTTAAACTCATACTTATGCTTGTCAATTATGCTTTGAATTTGCTTTAAACTATCTTGAGTAAATCAATGCGTCAATTTATGCCGCTACAGTTAACAATGAGTTAATGTGTTACCAGTTTTCAATGATTCAATGTACCAAGGTTTTTGCCATTTATTTTGGTCGGCTCAGTCAATACAGTTTTCAGTTTTTCAAGTGCTGCTGCTGGAAGAAATGCGTGGGAGGATTAGAGAAGTAACTCATCTTGGGTACCAAAACTCATTGTCTTGCATTTAGACACTCGATTTTACATCATTCTAATTCAACAGTGTGCATCTTGGGGTGGGCGATGAAGGTTTAGTAGGTGAAGGTCATGAAAACTTGCACAACCAACTTATACCCAAGAGCATAAACAAGTTAACAGATGTAGTTTTTGTTTTGATAAGCTGAATCACTGCACCATGAACAAATTCACAACAGGAAACCAGTAAACATTATTTGGTCGCGTGCATTGACTTTCAAACCCTTGTTTCCAGGTACTCATCCCTGCTAGAGTTGTGTGGCGACAACGCTGCAGCAATTCTCGTGTCGTCCGGAGCGCAACTCAACATTCTCTTTAGCGGACTCAACGGAGGCTCAGCTAATGTAGAGGCTTTCTATTCTGTTGTTTAGCGCGAGTGATCAATTGCGTGGACTGCAGGAGTTCTCAAACCTTTTTAATCAAGGACCACTTCTATTACACATAAATAAGCTGAGGACCCCCTCAAATGTGTTCCCCTCAGAAATATATGTATGGATGCATTGTAAACGCTGTTTCATAAGATCAACAGTAATGGAAAGCTGTAAATTAATGCCTTAACTGCATCTACTGTTAAATTCGGTAAATTTTTGCGGACCCCCTGTCAAGTGCCACGGACTCCTGGGGGTCCGCGGACCCCACTTTGAGAACCCCTGGCGTAGAGCACGAAGTAGCCAGGGATACTTTAGCCTTCATTGTCTCAGGTTAATTTCATGTTTTAATGATATTGATCAAATCAAATTATTGCCATGACCCACATAATGTTATAAAGAGTGTTTTATTCACTTTTCGGTTTCAATTTAGATTGAATATCTCACAAAACCGAGCGTCATCAAGTGTGTTGGTCATATCATTCGCTCTAAAATGAATCTAAAGCTGGCTGAAGGCGTCGCTCAAAGGAAAACATACGAGCTTGAAAAGTTCTGCAGGGTTTTAATACATTTGTGATTGTTGGAGTTCGTTTGTTATCTGTGTCGTGTATATTTGGATGCATTTTTCAAATATTTTCATAGAAACATTGACATGTGTTATGGATGTTGTAAATGTTTCGATTAATAACTGAGAGATGAATCTGCTCTTAAATTTGACTTAAACCCATTTTTTACGCAAATTTTATGAATTGAAGATGTTGATGTATGCTCAAGTTTGTACTTGCAAGTGTATGCTTGTCTTTGATGATTAGATTCGCTTTAATCTGCTGGCTAATAAACTAGTTTTTACCCCTTTGTTTGAAGAATCTTTTACATCTACATTCATACAATAATTTGAAAATCCCCAAAACGTGCAACGCTTGATAATTAAGGTTTTGTTGAAGAATATATATATATGGGCAAATTATACAAAAGCTTTTCGAAAGGAGGAATCATTTTCAGAAATAATAACTCGGACATCACATCTGGTTAAGGAAGAGTGAGCTGATGGATTGCCAAGGAGATTGCCGAGCTAGGTCATGTTGAGTAACTCTCGTTGTCTGAATTGATTTTAAATTGAGAGTCCTCAATATTAAGTTGAATTGGAAAGACAACTTGAACTTGAAAAACTATTTTAGTTGTACCCTTAAAACCTGATTCTTGGGCATAAAAATACTACATATTATTTTCGTGCACCCTCACTGGCTTCGTGAGATTCGGTTTGCTGTCTGCTGCTGGCTGTGATTATACTAATATCCTAGTCTTTAAAAGGAATGTCTAACTCTCACCTAGATTTAAGAGAATTTTCCTAAAATAAATACAACACTGAATCTTACAAAATCCCTTGATTTCAAACTTCCCTTATATCAATTTTTTACGGGATCGTTTATTAGTACTCAGTGAATCGCATTTGTATATTTTGTTAAAGATTAAATATACATATCGTCTGGTAGTAATCTTTTGCATTTGCATGTAAATGATTTCATATATATGTGTGATAAAGTGGAATTTTACGTAAATAAATTTCTATTAGTGTAAATAAATCCTCGAAACTAAATGTATATGTAACATAAAATAACCTTTCGAATATAAATATTTGAATGTATACACACTGTCATCAATGTAGAATTTTAAAACAACTTTAATGAGGAGTATAATCCGAATTTTATAACTGACTTGCATCTTTTACACCGCTCAAAGATCTGAATCACACTCTGCCTCCTGATACTGGATACCTACCATATTTTACGACAGCTTGTGTTTACATTGCAGAAATTTTATGCATTGCTTGCTGAAAGGAAAAATGACTGTCTTGCTCATCACATCCAATAGATACATATTTAACACAAAAAAGCTCAAATTATCAAGTGAAAATGTCAATTTTTAACTCAACTTAGGGTTTGTCACGATACGAGCTTGGGCCTGTCGGCCTCTCGTTACCGATAGAGGAATTCAAGCCTCGATAGTCAAAGACGAAAAATGAAATTAAAGATAGAAATACACAGAACGAGGGGGTGACAGAAAGGTGGAAATTAGAAATAGCATCGTTCGCATAGTGCACCACGAGTTTACCTTGGATTTATCAGCATGGATAATAACGACACAATTTGAAAGATTTAAACATATTTTTATTCTTGAACGTAGAACACGCGAGTAAAAGCACACAAAAGTCTAAACGAAATGATTAAAAGGGCACGAGTGCAATGATGAAAGGTACACATGACATTCCTGACATAAAAATTCAATGCGACATGGTATTCAAAGAAAAGGAGTGTAATGCTCACCGAGAATCAAGATTATCAATTACTAAGCGGGAGTGAATGATTAACGGTTGCACAAAATTTAAGGCAAATTCTAAATAACATGAGATCACGAAGTAATGAAGACAACGTATGGCAGGGTAACATCCTTGCTCACCACAAGGTGTCAAAATGTGAAACACTATGCGCTACGCACAACGTGAAACTTCCAACATCACAATAAACAAAACAAATCACTCCGAATAGCGCGCCATTTCACAACACTTTCTATGTGCTTCTTGTTTCCAACTTGCACCCTTGTAATCACTATATTGAATCCTCAATACCACAAAATCACCCTAGCTCTTCTGTGATGCGTCGTTTGTGGTTAATCGAACCCCGCTTCCATTTAGGGCTTGAAGAATGTGCGAATGAGCGGCTGATCAGTCCGTTCCGCTGTTCCTTCAAGTTCGTATGGCTGGGTGTTGATCGTTGGCGTCCACACACTCAGAGTTCTCAATCTTTGAGTACCGTTCGCTGAGTACCGAAGCGTCTCGTTCGCCGCAGAACTAGCAGAGCCTGGCACTGTTGCAGACTTTAAAACTGTGAGATTCGAATTGTCATGCTGGAGTTCATTGCGAGCTTGGAGTTGACGTAGAGTTCTTAAATGCTTTCGCTGTAGTTGTTGCCTCGTGGCACTTGACGATTATCGCCGCGAAGTTGATGTGCTTCGAGCGCGTTTCTGTTGCAAGTCAATACTTCAACAACTGCTGGTCTCGACTTAATCTTCTTGAAATTTCAATGTCGTTGTCGAAATATTGGTGCTCTTGTGCACTGCACACCGGCGAACGCCGGCGTGCTCCGTTTTCGTGCACTCCCACTGAGCACTTCTTGTTGCGAAAACCCAGCGAAAGACCTCGATTCTTCTTGTCGTACCCTTATATGTGCGTCGCTCGGATCCTTCTCGAATGTTCACAATTGTTCGCAGTTATGAAGACAGCGTTCTAATCCTGATTGGTGGAATTCTCGTTTGTCCTGACGTCTCGAAATTTAATTGGTACGTGCTCGCTTTCTTGTGCCACACCTTCGACGCGCGGCACTCTCATTGGCTTAGGTTATGCGGCTGTCTGGATGTCCACGTGGTCCACGTGGTCCACGTTTTTTCCAGGGTTACAAATGGCTGTGTGACGGCGCCCTCACTTTGGGTTACGCCCTCTGGTCCTCTGAAGATTTTCGAACACTTTCTCCCGCTTTGAGGCTGCTTCGACGCGTGTGTGTGTGTGTGCGTTTGTGTTGCCGTCTTGTGTTTGTGTTCGAGTTTTGTGCTGATGTGTGTTTGTGTGCCAGCCCTTGTGGATATGCCTGAGCAGGCAGTCTGGTGCAAGTGTTGACCGCACGGTGACGGAGATGAATAGCAAGCCTCTTGAGCTCGCAGAACATGAGACGAAAACTGTACTAACACTATACGACAAATTTTCTCTTTTTTCAAGCTGTTCAACGGTCAAGATACTCCACGTCATCTAGCCCAACAATATATTACCCAGCGAAACGAAATAAAATTATGTTACCTAGTAAGACGAATTAAATGTCTCGTCACAGGTTCGATTAATTTGAACATGACTTGGATTAATTTGAACTTGACTTGGATCAAATTGAACTTGACTTTGATTAATTTGAACTTGACTTGGATCAAATTGAACTTGACTTTGATTAATTTGAACTTGACTTGGATCAATTTGAATTTGACTTTGATTAATTTGAACTTGACTTGGATTAATTTGAACTTGACTTGGATTAATTTGAACTTGACTTGGATTAAATTGAACTTGACTTGGATTAACTTGAACTTGACTTGGAATAAATTGAACTTTACTTGGATTAATTTGAACGTGACTTGGAATAAATTGAACTTTACTTGGATTAATTTGAACTTTACTTGGATTAAATTAAACATGACTTGGATTAAATTGAACTTGACTTGGATTAATTTGAAGTGAAAAAGGTATAGTTCTATCTGATGCCGCGCGTGGGACTCATTATTCTTGCATCAGCAGTGACGGCAGCGAACGTATGAACCTACTGAAGGCGTGATCAAGGCGCTGTGTGTGTGACGGACGTATGTAGTCCTCACGAACGTTTCAAGAGATATTTAAGCGGTCAGTTCATTTATTCAACTTTCAATGACATTTTTGAAGAAAAAATACAATGTAAGGGGATTAATTTTTATTTCAAATTTTCCGATCTCGAGGTTTACTTCCGGAGTGTTTTAAGTAAATATCCATGGAAATTAATTTCCTGTAATAGACCAAACTATGTAAACATTAACTTTCATTTTAGATCTTCCGATCTTGAGGTTTGCCTAAATGTGTTTTACATGTATATGAAAATTTATCCGAACTATATAATAGAGTATAATAACTTATTTTATAAGCAACACGACTGAGGTGCGGACTCCGAGATGAAAGTCCGACAGTTCTAGACTCGTAAATCTAAGTGCAGAAAAATGCTGACGCCCATGAATGGTTTGTTGTGCTGCGTAGCGAGGCAGTGTCGGGAGACTTGAAAATCTATTTCTTGTCATCATTTATTCTTTCGATGGAAAAGAAAACAGGCGAGCTGTTCTTCACATACCCATCGAAAAAACAAGCGTGATATATTCTCACGCGTGTTTTTTCGATAGGCATGTGAAGAACAACTTGCACGAATATTCTTCACAACAGAAATCAAGACCTGGTTTTCATATTATCTCCTATTTTTTCACTTGATCTCTTTAATTTAACTTGAATAATGAGTTCTGTTTATGACCAAATCTCATGACTATGGAAACAAGTACGTATGCAGCAGATTAACCCCAAAGCTACTCAAATAATCTGGAATCTCACATGACATATCGATCCCAAGCATATTTTTTACTAGGTTATGAAAATTTTAGCATGGAATTTGAAGAAATTTTCTAGAACCGCTAGAAATACCCATGCTAAAATTAAGCTGTAGGACACAAAATTGCTCCCACGTGTGCCCAACTGAGGCTCTAAAACACAACATAAGCTCTCGATTTTGTTATATCGACTAAGCTTGACTGGGCATCATGTGTAAGAGCGAGGGTCACCTAGGCATCATAGTGTTTAGCCCGCACGTAGCCATGGGCGACTGCCCGCAGTCCTCACGGTCAAGAGGCCAGGGCTGTCTCCAGCTCCAGTCTTCTCAAGCGTTAGCAGCCCGTACGTTCGGCTCTGGGTTCCACTTCTCATATTTTCATTTTTTTGGATTTTAGCTGTACTCCATTACAGGTGAGTATTCATGAAGATGGTGGAATTTGTTACCGTCTTCAGACCGTATTCCACAGGCCCATGTTTGGTATTTATCAAGATTATTTCTTGTACGGTTCCAAGGTAAGAAACGAACATGACCTGTTTTTCTATCATGTGAGTTGTACTTTCAGATAATTAATTTTGCTGTGTGTGAAATAAGAAGTATTGAAGCCAAGGGGAATTAACTGAATTCATCCGTAATAGGTCAAACTAGATCTGGATTTAAGATTTTCTTAATGACTTTGGCTGCATCAAGTTTTCCAGCTGAAATTTTGCCAACTAATTTTAACAATGCGTTGGTGGACCAATGGGTGAGCACTCACAAGCTATGAAAAAACAAAACTCGAAGTGTGCGACCCTTCAGCATGTACACTTCATGTACCCGTCACTTTACTCACTGGAAGAACACACTTACCGACACGAACAGGGGAATACCAAGTTCTTGATTCAATTTTGAGACGAGCACGCAAATTGCGTGTTGTCTTTCATATCGATATTCATGGAAAATTCTTCAATAAGCTAAAATGTGTGAAAAAATACATGAACGTGAAAAGAGTCGAAGGAAAGCAATTTCCTTGCAAAGGTTTTCTAGATGTGAAGTCTGTGAAGACTGTCTTTTTTCATAAATTTTAGGATGTACAGTTCGAGTGTCGACTGACTTCATAACAGGCAAAAACCACATTTTGATAACACTCCAAAAAATTATATACAGCTGTATCATACCAGTTTCTTGACTATAAATTAACACTTTTGGGCTTGAACTGAAGTTTACTATTCAATGAAAAGCAGAATCAATTTTAATGAGGAATTTTGAAAAGAGCAAACAATTAGATCCTGCCTTCATTTAGCTTTCACTATGCATTTATAAAAATTGAGTTTGTGACTGCAGGTTAGTCAGCAGTATTATGAAAATCCCCTCAGTGACCACCGGTGAGTCCCTTCGCAGGAAATGCGTTACGTTGAAGTGTTGTGGCAATGATTGCGATGTCATCTGGATGAATGTATGAACATGTATGTCGAAAGTATCAGCGAGATGTCGATTGTATGAACGTGTATGTCGTGTAGAAATGTATGAACGTGCAATTCGAATTTTTAGACGTGTTAGAATCTAAGATTTAAATGAAGTGAAGATTGAAGAACCACAAACACTTCGGTTCTTTCTTTTTTCCTGATTCATAAAAAATACAATGCGAGTCAAATGAAAGTGGAATGAAACAGAGAGGCACTTTTTTCGTCATTTTTTGTGTCATTTTTGATCAACAGAAAGTGTGAGAGTATTAATCTCACACCCTTAGGCTGTCATGCGGTTCATTTCGCACTGTGCGTACTGGCCATCAGTCCTGATTAATTTTAATAGTGAAAAGTTGACACGAAGGTAAGAGGTTACATTTCATCGCATGTGAAGAAAAACAACCCTCGAGTTTCATTCTACGGAAATTCCATTTCTTCGGTAACTGATTAGTTATCATTTGAGACTGACATCTTTTCCGGGTTTTCAAGAGAAAAAGCAAGAAAATTTTTGGTTCGCACATTGACGTCTTACCATGAGAGTTCGACGTCTAACGACCTCGCGTGATTGAAGCTGAATATTTTGGTCTACAAACTTCCCTCCAGTTTATATCATGAAGAAGAAAACAATCATGCTGCATTCATTTCTCTGTAATGCCTTTGAAGAAAATTCATGCTAAAATGTCTCATTCAATTGTCACGCACTGAGAATTGCGCTCAAGTTTCGTTTTCCTTATTTTCGCTTAAATGAAAACGTTTCATCTACTGCAGTCATTTTTGTCTCACAGTGAAAATATACGTGAACCCATGGATTTTCCTTGTCACACAGAAGAGGAAAAATTTTCAAACGGCCTAATCCAATAGACAGTTATTGAAGGCAGGTTTATTTCAACAACTGCTCCGATGAGCGAAATCTTTAAATTTACGAACTTTTTGAGCTCTGATAATGTACCTATCGTTTTGAACAGAAATTTGTGGCTCTGTTGCATCAGTTTTTCTTTGCTTCCATGCTAAAGGAAAGATGTCTACGAAACATTATCGTTCTAACATTGCTCTCAAATGCTTGTTATTTTGTTTCAGTTTGAAAGTCAAGTTAATAATTCGAGCATCTGAATGACGTGAACACTGCACTACTTTTGAGGGATGTGAGACAATCTTCTTGGAGTTCATTCTATCGATAAAATATTACTGTGTTTTTTAACCACACACGGTCGATATACATTCTTTTTAACCATATTTTTACGCACTATCATTTTCATTAGACCGCAGTTGACGTCAGTGTTCAGATTCTACGTGATCAAGAACTAAGGTCTCTATGGTTTCCAGCCCTGACGTCAGTTACTCTGATCGGTTCTGTTGCAAGACAAGATTGCGTATCGATTTTACATTGGTTCGAAGTTTTTATTTCACCTAGTTCCATCTCATCCTCTCACTCAACATTAAAATGGGGGTTATGGCGAATGTTTTCTCTATTCCGCGTGAGAATTCTTGGCTGAATTCACCGGTGACGTGTCTGCGCAGAGACTCTTTTCAGCGGAAATGTTACATTATTTGCTTGGAAATCTATTGTCAATTATTTACGCACTTGGCACCGTCTATTTCATCATTCTTTCTCGCGAAGTTTTAAAGAAATTTCACATCTACGATAATTTGTGTTGATATTTTGAGCTCATTTCGTTGTGCGCCAAGGTGATGGTTTCAAATAAGCAATGAGATGTATAAAGTGGGGGGAAAAATAATACAATACGCTGATTAAATGGCAAGATTCCACTTATCTTAACCACCTACAAATATGAAAATTGAACTATGTATATAAACAATAGTATAAATAGATTAATTATTTATCTAAAAACCATAAATATTTAATGAATAAAAAATATAGGAACATGTATAATAAATACGTGAACAAAAGTTTACGATGCATTTCAAGATCAAGATATACATACATTAATACTTTTTTCATAGCTGTTATTATTAATTATGGCTTCGAGAAGTTTAGAGTAGTTCACTACCAGCCTTTTACAAGTTTCGGGTGTAATCTTATTCCATTCTTCAAGATAATTTCTTTGAATTCAGTGATGTTATTGGGACCTCTCTTCCGAATCTTCAATTTCAATTCTCTCCACAAGTTTTCGATCGGATTCATGTCCGGGGATTGACTCGACCATTCTAAAATATTTTCCTTCTTCAACCTCATCCATTCCTTGGTTTCGTTTGCAGGATGCTTTGGATCGTTGTCTTGTTAGAAAATCCATCCAAACGAGTTGAAGGTAGGAGTTGCTCTTCCTATATTTCACGGTATTTCCTGCCCATCATGGTTCCATCAATGATGCGAAGTTAACCTACCCAAGACGAGCTGAAACATTCCCACACCATGATTGAGGCACCTCCAAAGGTAACTGTGGTGTTCGGTTCACTTTGGTTGATACGCTTCGTTTTGTTGCCTCCAAACTTGGTTTGTGCTGTTTCTCACTAATGGTTCGATTTTGGTTTCATTCTACCACAGTACTGAGTTCCAAAACGCTGCTGACTTGTTCAAGTGGTCGTTGGCATACTTTAGCCCGGCCTTTACGTTTCTGGAGAAGAGATGTCGTAGGCGGAGTGCGGGAGCGAAGACTTTCACGGCATAGTGCCTTGCTGATAGGGTGTTTGCTGGCTTTGATTCCAGATGCCTTGAGATCATCCTTCAATTCTTCACGAGTAGTTAGAGGTCTCTGCTCTACTGTTCGGACCAATTTTCAAACACCACGGTCGTTAACCTTCCGTGGAGGGCAAGTTCGAGACTTCTTGAGGGCAACATTCTGGTATTTCCATTTACGTATTATGGTTCCAACCGAGGCTATAGGAACACACAGTTGTGCACATACCTTCCGATAACCCAAATTTTCATTATGGAGCTCCACAATATCTTCACGAAGGTCTTGGCTAATGTCTTTATTCTTACCCTTGCTTACTACCTTTCAGAACGAGAGGTGCAGTACCAATGACACGTTATTGGAGATGAATGCTGACGAAAGTTCGTTGGCCAAATGGTAGAATGTATTAGAACATTCTGGAATAATCCTGCAATAATTTTAATGTATAATATTGAGGAAAATGTTCGGTATTGTAAACTTTTGTTCGTATTCATTTTACATTTTCCTATATACATTTTCTAAATTAATTATTTGTGGATTTTTGATATACTAGTAAACTTTTTATGTTATCGTTTATATGTAGTCCAATTTTTATAATTGTACATGTTTTATAAATGAGGAATCTTGCGATTAAATCAAAGATTTGTCCGCTTCGCCGCTTAGAAAAAGTCGTGCCTCATTGGCGCCCATCTCACGTAAGGCGGCTCAGTGTAGGTGCGGGGTGCACATGTTTCTACTGATATGTAAATGCCTATTCAACGACCAGGGACTATTTGGAACCGCTACATTATAATTGGCGTAATTAGGCACATATTGGAGAGACCGCGCGTCTTCAGCATATACGGCGAAAGGCGACCATAATTTCTGAAAATATTTGAGGGGTGCTTAAAATAACAGGCAACGACGCTTGCAATTTCTCTCCTGGAACTTGGGACCAACATACATCATCAGGTGTTGATAGATGATTAGGTACTGAATATTAGCGATAGTGGCAATAAACGATCCATCCAGGCCTCATGCACCTGGAAGCTGAAAATGAATGCTTTTCAATCAATTCAGGTATTCAACTTTTGATACTCAAAAGTATGAAACTATATTTGCCAAGCATGAAAATTATCGACTAGGAGCTGTGCGAGTCATCGTACGTAAAAACGCAAAAATAACCCCGAAGCACACTGAACTGTCTTGATAACGGTTCTCGAACGCATGTATCCCATAAAAATATAAATTTTCAGAATCGACTCAGGCGAAAGTTGCTAAAGAATGCGCCCAAAAGAGCCCACTCTATCATTTTAACTTCCTTGAGCGATTGAATACATATATTTAATTACCATCTACGGTGTGGGAAACAGGCATATGAGCACCGGACTAATTGTAGTTCAACATTTGCATGCTAAAAATGACATCATATCATGCCAAATTGGGAAGTGTTTTTTTTAAAAGTATTTTTGCAAGGCTGGCACAATAAACATCAGTTTGAATGAGTTTTACATTTTTTCATGCAATTGTGTTGGATTTTTGTCTTACCCTTAACCAATACCTTATCTCAACAAATACCTGAGCTTCACATATATTTCTTTTACAGACCATGAATCTCTGAGAAAAATTGAACTGAAATATTCCATCGGTCTCTTTGAAATTCTCACATAGTTAAAATTTTAATCTAGCAGCGCTCAATACGGGATAACTAGTTTCTCAGTCTTTTACGTCGCTCTCTTTGTGTGGTCAGCGGGTGGTCGTCACCGGAACGTTAGTGATATCGCATCTGCGTGTGCTGGTCGCAGAGAACTGCCACGCGTGGAGTCACTGTGGACTCAAGGGGAAAAAATGATGTTCATGCAGAATTCATTCATTGCACTGGAATTATCAAATACAGAAATACTCACTTGACGAGTACAAACTCATCACGTGGGTCATATTTGATCAGTAGTAAAAATAAGCATATGCATGGATTTTTTTTTTCTTTTATATAAACATATTTGTAAGAATCAGTTATTTTCGTTTCAATGCACACATAGATAAAATCATTTTAAATTTTTCATGACGAAGGAAGACTTTCTACAAAAACTTGCATATTAGAGTTCTGATGGCAAATACAAATACTATGACCTGTAAAAAGCTGTGTAATACTATATTTAAAGTACAATCAAGTATTGCTAAGGCAACATTTTATAAAATCATAGTCGGGGAATAATATTGTGTTTCAATTGAATGTAACAAGCTCAATCTAGTGTTCCAGAAGCAGCAGCCACATGATGAAAGAAGTGCCAATTAAACAACTTCTCACAGTATTGTTAAAATGAAATGTGAAGAAAACTCCGGAACTGAAAATCGTAGGTTGTTTTCCACAAACATAAATAACAGAAAAATTTTACATTGCTCTGTGAAGGTTAAGTTCAATATTTTTTGTCTGATTTTTGTATGCAAAACGCGCATTATGGAGCAGCCTATCTATTCGCCGCTTTAGCAGTCACGCTTTATTTGAAAACAAACATCTTTTAAAAACAGAGGATTCACGCCAACAATTATTTATCCGACGTGTACTCTGCCAATTTGAGTTAATTCACATGTTATCCGCTAAAACAAGAGTTTATTGGTGATGTTGAATGGTGCCCAAAAAATTCTGTTTCCGAAAACTTTTCATAGTTTATTCCCATTAACTAATCTTTTATAAGTTCTGGGCAATACAGTGCATGAAAAGACCTTAAGAGATACTGTTAATTTTTTCAGAACTTTACTGTTGCAAATTTAAATACGTATATGCGCACGCCTATTCATTTTAACAGAAACAAATTTCGCCCAGTTTTGGACAAGTGACTTCATTTCTAATGCACTAAAGTTGTTCACGTATTTTCATCGATCATTTTTGCACACCCATCTGGTCAAGGCTTTTATTCGAGTTCGTAAATGACTCTCACTGGCATGAAATCGTTCAAAATGCTACGTGTATGATTGCTAAATAATCCATCATAAGAACGCGTGACACAGAACAAACAGGACGTTATTTTAACACACTTTTGCGGGTCACTTATCCTAAAACCGACAAACAATTGTGAATCACAAATGTGATATTGCCCAAAATTTCCATGTCACTGGCAGAATGACACACATAGTGCACCATCCCACAAATGCTTACAGCGGGAGTATGAGATCTTTCCTACAAAAGTTTCAGTTTGTCATTCTAGTTATTAATTTTGGAAATGGGTTAAGAATATTTTTAAAAAATATCAATAACAGCAAATATCTCAAGGTTTCATGAGAAATTATAACTTGAGGGAAAACTACTGAAATGATCCCATTGGCTTTTCAAAGAACTTCACTACTTGAAACGCGACTTCTTGATTTACTTTTCTAACTGCTTGGGCAACGATGGCGTATAGCGAGACGCTCCCAGATTTCTCTTTGTGGAGGCTTGACAAGTTGAGATCTGTCAAGACTCCCCACACTGAAATCTCTTCTGATTAAACTTAGCATTGAAAATTCTGTGTGTATCAAGTACACAATAACATGAATGTTCATAGCGCTGCTGGTTCGTGAGAAGGTAATGAAGAACAGTAGAGATTAATAATTGTTTTGCCTGCCATCACCTTACTTCGTTGAAACGATGAAAATTTTAAAGCTTACATGCAAGCTGGTACAAATTATCAGCAGACTATGATTTGGAAAAATCAAAGAATAAGAGGACCAATCTACGAAAAATTTAATTGTAAAACGTTAAAAATCATTGCATGAAACATACGATTTAAGATTTTTTAAAACAGGTATTATTATTTATAAATTTGAGTTTGTGGCGATAAAAAAATGCAAATTGTGTTATTAGTTTTTATGCAAAACCGTCTTGAATTATTGAAGCGCTTATACCATAACTCTTTATTGATGTTTGAGAAATGGACCGTGGAAAACAAGTCGTTTCGGACGATTAGCTATGTCTCGTTATGTTCCCTAATTCTTCGCATTTGCATTGAGTGAGACAGTAAGTCAAACATTTCTATAGAAATAAAAGGTCTGTGTTGTCTGAAGGTAAACATGGAGCAAGAGGTTTGTGTTTGCGTGTCTGTGATCAGTTGCTGATGTTATCAGAATGCCCTCGAAAGCGAGAGCTTCGACGAGGGTAAGTGTTACGAGCATAGCCCTCGGATTGACCTCATTGGTAGTGTGCGGCTTGTCATGCCGCTCTCTGGTGCTTGTCCTTTGTTGCGCCAGTTCTTGTTGAGCAACGCGGATGTGAAAGAGTTTTGGCAAACTTGAACTCAATTCATTTTATTTTGGTTAGTTATTAGATACCGAAGCGAAACTGCAAGACATAAGTGGGTAATAGCCTTGGAACTAAAGTGAATAGTTTGTTTAATCAGGTACACTAACTGAAAAACATAATCTGCTTGCAAAAACCACTTTTGACTCCAGGTTTGTTAATAGAGGGGGCTGTGTATAATTTTTTTGAAAAATTATATAAATAATAAATATGAATAACAAATCGTATTAATACAAAATTAATAAAAAATTTAGTAATTTGTAAAAAATAATTAATACAAACTAAAAATCAGATGACTAAAACGGCTTGATAGACAAAAACCGAGAAATTTAAATTACAAACTCGATAGTAAACAAGCTTAGTTACTCATCTCTTGCTTTTAGAAATGATTAACAAAATCAACTTTTAGCTATATAATCTCACATAAAATTTTTCATTTGCATTCATTGTGAACAAAATACTACCCGTTTCATTACCTTGCATGATTCATAGTTATATTACATACTGAAAGAGAAAAGGCTCATAAACAGAAGCAATAAAAGGGATGGACACATAAAATAAAATAAATATTTTTATGCCAATAGCCATTTTTGATCGATTACCGCGACAGAATTTTAGGCCCAGCCCACATTGCGAATTATAGTTTGGAATTTGTTGATATGAAACAGAGTTCAAAACTTGACGCCACCCCGTGAGTTCTCATAGAAGTAGGCCAGCGTACCCGCAGCGATTGTCGGACATGGCCTCCGCAACGCACGAGCAGCCACCCACGAAGGCGAAAACAAGGCAAGTCTTGCTAGCTTTTTCTGAAAACTGAGGATTTAATGAGTGAACTAAATGACATTTATATTCTTCTGTTAAAGCATTCAAACTAATTCGTGATTATATTCCTGCAGCGTGCAGATCGGGTCCGAGTTTAACGTGTTTTCAATTTTTTTGCGAAACAATTTTGCTTAAATATGAACAAAATGTCACTAAATTGATGCAATTTGTTATACGAAATTATTTGGGAACTACCTTTTTCAATTCAAAAATTTCCCTCATTAAACAGTTGATTCTTTATCGTTTTTTATCATTGGTCGTGATGAGCTGCCCTAGATCCGTGAGGTTATTAATTTTGATAGGCAATTTTTTTAAGCACAAATAAAAAACTTGAGCGCCAATTATTTTCATGGCGTACAGTTTCATTTTTCTCAAGTGGCCTGACTGGACGAAGGATCCATGAAGGGCGATGATACTTTCACTCACTTGATTACCCTAAGAACCTTCGTAATATTTACGAGACACTCGAAGTAATGGGGATAATCAAATTTTTACGATACTAAATTAATTCT
>JACJUY010002563.1:69470-95932 GCA_014220935.1 Platorchestia sp. MABIK | reverse complement strand
TGCCAATATAAGACCTTAAATGTTGCAACGCTATCAAATTACGCTGTGATTTCGTCAGAGTATCGAAAACGGCGGGAAAACCAAAAAATGATATTAATAACAATAATTTTATTCAACTCTCTTCAAGGCTAAATATATTCTAGGATATTGATTCAACCCCAGTATTACAAATATTGAATTCTTTTATACTTTTTGTATTTTTTCAGACTGTAGAAAGCTGGGTAGTGATTGTTTCCCAACGCTCTAATGTTGCAAAATATCATCGAAGCACGAAATGCGTGAAGTTCCTTTTCGGTTTTGAACTTGGCTACGTAGATATTTTGAACAATAGAGCAACAAATGAAGTAATACAATTCCTGCTAATTGACAACACAAAAACAGATAACGTTATGGATACATGGGAAAAGTATTCTCTTTAGAAAAGGGTTTTCAGTTTTGAAAGTGTTATGGCGCGATATTGTTATCTCTCGAGATGGGCCCTGACACTTTCTCCTCGTCATTTGGGACCTCGAAGTGGAGATACAGGATTTAACCTTTCCTACGAAAGTCGGCTGTTCGAATCCCGGCTGTGCCGCCCGGTGATTCTCCCCGTTGAGAGAAGGGAGAACTCAGCCCCAATTCTACACTCTACCCACGTGTCGGAAATGGGTTCCGGCTTGACCGTGGGTAACCGTCATGGCGTCTTGGCGTTAGTTAACGTCATTTGTAAAATCAATGTGCAAGTGTGGACAATGATTTTGTGAACTTTTTTTTTAATTTGAGGGCTTATTTCAGAATGTACTTGTGCCTAATCGTTAATAATCCACAAATTTAGAAAAATTACTTGGAAGCGAGGTTTTAAAAATATTTGATTACGTGAATTTTCTTGAAAATTTACCACTTACGGAAAACCTATTTGTGCTGGTTTAAAAGCTGATACAGACATTGGAACATATGAAAAAATGGTTTGCAAGATGAGTGACATGTTTATTTTCAATAATTTTGTTGAATGAATTGCTTTTCAGGATTTTTAAAAAATGTGTTTTTACCAGATTCAAAATCATTGTGATTTGGAAGAAATTAGCAAAACCATCACTCTTATCCATCAGAGTGGTCAGTCAAAAAAGGGAGTCATTGCCAAGCAACTTAAATCATCGTCAATTGTCTACAGATTGATAAAACAATTCAAGGAAACAAAATCCACAGTGACGAAGACAGACCCCGGCAAGAAAAGATTGTCGTCGGTTCGTCGATAAGGTTTTAGTGCGCTATTCGTTTCAGGAAAGGACTGCCATCAGTTCAGAGCTTGCGCTAGATTGCGAGAGGGATGGCTTCAATGCCTGAGCGCGAACTGTTCGACGTCGACTCTTCGGCAATGGAGTTACTTCAGGGAGAGCTGCGAAAAAAACTCTTTCGACGGCGAAGAACATCAAAAACCGGCTCAATTTTTGCTGGAAGTACCAGCATTAGACTGCTGAATAATGGGGCAAGTTCATTTCCTCCAATGAATCTGTTCTCCTTTTTGCCACCTTCGAGAAAAGCCTTGTGCAAAGAAGAAAAGGCGAGAGATTAAACAAGGATTGTGTTGTTCCAGCGGTCAAGCATCCTGCTACTCTTTACGTCTGGGGCTGCTTTTCAGGTAAGGGAACGGCGCACTGGCGATTTTACCGAAAAACACAGCAATGAATTCGGCCTGATTCCTGAAAGTCTTAATTAAAAGATCATCTCCTTCCAACCATAGCTGGTCAGTGTCCCGGTAAAGAGGTTGCTCACCAACATGATGGCACTCCCTGTCATAATGCAAGAGTGGTCGAAAAGTTCCTTGATGACATTTAAGTGGAGATTTTGGGCCCTTGGCCTGGAAATTCGGCTGATTTGAATCCAGTCGAAAATTTATGGTCGATCATCATAAGTCGAATGAACAAGAAGAAGCCAACTATTTTAGCGCCACTTGGAGCCTTAATTGAAGAAGAGTGGAGGCCCTTTGATCATACTACAAATCATTGAAAGTTGGTAAACAGCTTGCCAGAGCAAATCAAAACAGTTATGAACAAGCATGGTCAATACTGCAAACATAGGGAATATTTACTTTTTACTTCTGCAGGTTATTAAAAATTGTTTGTGAGCAATTTATTCTTTTATTCATCCTTTATAATGTTTTCTGGAAGCACCCAATTAAAAACTACGTAAGACTACACCTCAGCTCAACGAGAAAATAGAAGTACTCACTTTTCCCAAAAACATTGACCACGCCTATGCAAGATTATATGTATCTTGATGTATCTTGATTGGAATTAAACTTCCTAACACCCTGTCCATCCTTTCCGTTCATTATCTGTTTTGCGTCAACTGTAGTATCAACGGCTGGCTTATTTTTTTTGTGATTTTGGATTATTGTAAATAGATTTTTGTAATGTTAAATTTTTGTAAATTTACATTTTTGCAATTTTTTTTTGTTATTTTATATTTTTATTTTTTTATTGCGAATATGTGTAATTTTGAATGTTTGTAAATCTGAATGTTTGTAATTTCGAATGTTTGGAATTTTGAATCTTAGTGATTTTGAAATTTGTAGTTTAGTAATTTTGAATTTTGTAAATTTTTAATTTTGTAAATTTTGAATTTTGTAAATTTTTAATACAATTGTATATTAAGAAATTTGTAGCTTTGAAAATTGTAATTTTGAAACTTTTAACTTCTGAATTTTGTAACTTTAGAATTTTGTAACTTTTGAATTTTGTAACTTTTGAATTTTGTAACTTTTGAATTTTGTAACTTTAGAATTTTGTAACTTTGAATTTTGTAACTTTTGAATTTTGTAACTTTTGAATTTTGTAACTTTTGAATTTTGTAACTTTTGAATTTTGTAACTTTTGAATTTTGTAACTTATGAATTATGTAAGCTTTGAATTATGTAACTTTTGAAACTTTTGAATTCTGAAACTTTTGAATTTTGAAACTTGAATTTTGTAACTTTTGAATTTAGAAAATTTCGAATTTTGAAAATTTTGAATTTCGAATTTTGAATTTCGAATTTTGGAACTTTAGTGAGTTTCGAAATTTAGTAGTTTTAGAAATTTAGTAGTTTTGGAAATTTAGTAATTTTGGAAATTTAGTAGTTTTGGAAATTCAGTAATTTTTGAAATTCAGTAATTTTTGAAATTTTGTAACTTTGGGAAACTTAGTAACTTTGGGAAATTTAGTAACTTTGGAATTTATTAATTTTTAAATTTTTGTATTTTGTAATTTTGTATTTTGCAAGGAATTTGAAAAACTGTGTGTTCGCATTCAGATTAGCTTCTCTTGCTGTTGCCCAACTCTCAGATCTTGTCCCTCACAGTCCCTGTTGTGCGTCTACACACTGTGTGCAGTCTTCGAAACATCATGTAGTTGAGTGATGCATCTTGGTAACCTTTTAACGATTCTGCAAAGAAAGAAAGTGGATGTATTTTTAAATAAAATTTTGAAACTGGTTTGTTTTATAAAGTTTGGTTCTAAAATGCTATATCTCCATCATTCCAGTTACAAACGAGGCAGTCCATCGCGCACGATGCCCGAGATGATGGCGGCTCCGAAATGGTAAATCTATCGCAATTAACACTAATTTCTGGCCCGTTTAACTTAAAAGCATGACAGGATTCTCCGTACTTCCCAAGCGTCATTGATCAAAAACTAATTGATCAATTTATTTATTTAATCAGCGTAGCTACTAGAAAAAAAAGTTCTTCAATTTTTTTTCATCGTCACTTAAGAAAAATGGTCGTGGTAAAACTGATGAATTTGAAACACCCTTTGTTTTATAGCTTATATAGCTGCGAAAGAAACTGCAGATAATAAGTGACAAGGTGTTCAAGGCATGAATAGAGTGCGAGCATGGAAGTAATTTTCAGGAGAGAGATTGAAGAAAAGAGATTTCCTGACCACTTCAAGTCTTACAGCGAAAGAGATTTAGTGATTAGACAGGCAACGAAATGAAGTGAAATGGATTACTATGATTTGGATCTTGATGTGCAGTAGTCTAGATGCACTCACAAGATGGATATGACGTTACAAAGGGTAATTTTAAATATTTGGACCGAAATTAATTTGATTTATGTCTCCGTGTGTTGGAATTGTTGTAAGTCTATTAAATGAAACTATTTCTCAAGTATAGAGTACATTCCCTCCATCTTTTTCAACATTTCTAATCTTCTTTTCCACCCTTCTTGTTTCATCAGCTTCTCTCAATCTTGCTGTTTCCATGCGCAGGGTGTGTGGACACACCTTGCATGCACATGTAATGCCCGTTCTTATATTGTTCGGTACTAAGTGATGTTTTTCCCATTTCTCTTTAACACTCTGATTGCGACGTGAGCCACCGGTGGTCACTGGGGTGATTTTCATAATGATGTTGACTGACCAGTGGTCACAAACTCAAATTTCATGAATTCCTGATCAAAACTAAATGGAAGCACATTCTTTTTTTCAACATTGCTTACTTCAATTTTCTTTATATATGAGTTTAATATTAAACTTCAGTTTTACCTGCTGCAGTCAAGGTGTAAAGGAATTCTTTCGTTATTGTTAGGCCTAAATTAGCTTATTTATAGCAAATTCTTTTTTGAATTTGAGCCTATGCTTGAAATAAAGAGATAATAAATATTTTACTCGCGTCTAATTTCTAGCTTTGACTCAATTCGCTGAGCCACAATAAGCGTACTTTATTTGAAAACTGTAAATATTTTGCGCTCATTTAAAAACAGGTATGTGAGCGTACATGCTTAAATATCTAAAAACAGAAAGAGTGGAAGCGGGATTTTCCCAGAATTTAACACGCTGACTGCTTAGTAGTAGTAGTATATATGCGTATACTAGTAAGTTAATGGTTCATTTCCAAATCAGTGTAAATGAAGAGCATTTCAATTATTTCACTACCTTTATTTAAGTTAGGCCATGGTATTCAAGCTAAGATCAAATCGCGCAGTTTTTTATTTTTTCCACTTCTTAGAAAGGATAAATGTGAAATCTAGCAGTAGATACGGCTTTCTCATTCTGCTGCGTCTTACTCAACCAAACAAACTGCAGCAACCGCGCAAACGCATTTAACATTTTAGCGTCCAAAATTAATTATTTGAGGTAACCAAGTTAGTAATTTGGTTAACTTTGAATTTCAGTCAACTTCGTTCGATTTCTGTCAACTTAGTTAACTTCGTTCGCCTTCAGTCAACTTAGGAAACTTCGTTCGCCTTTGGTTAACTTTGTTAAGTTCGTTCGCCTTTAATTAACTCATTAAGCTTTGTTTGAGTTTAGTTAACTTACTCAATTTCATAAACTCAGGCCAAACCTGTGAGGTGTGCGCTGCTCACACATGTTGGTGGCGTAGTCGCTCAGGAAAGGGAAGAGTCGAGTAAACAACTTGCCACACGGCCAGGTGTGCGAACACCTGCAGCTACGTAATCGTTCTCGTAAAGAGCAGCGCTCGGTGTGCGCGATTATATCTGCGCGTCCTCTCATGCTCTCAAATCAATTATTGACCTCCTCTCTTCAGTGACAATGAACACTTCGACCGAAACTGGTTAAAATGAAGTTCAATATTTGACTCAAATTCAAAGTCAATTCTAGTGAGCAATTTTGAAAGTAGCAAACATTAACTGGATTGCGTCTTCATTTACTTCAAATTAGTATTTAAGAAAATTGAGTTTTTGAGTACTGGTCGGTCAGCAGCATTGTGAAAATCCTCTCGTACGTTGCGGTCAAAGTGTGAAAAGAGGCATTTATTAGGCTTTAACTAAACAGCTTGAGTAGTTTCTGATTTCATTAATGATCGACAGAATAATGAGGTCTGATTTTGAAGGAATTGCCAAAAAGTCAGGGAACTTTCTTCTTTCTCAGGGAATTTAGGATACGCTGCTGGTTCAGATTAGCTAGGTTTGTCTATTTTATGCTAAGAGGAATGGCATCCCTAGATGAGATATGTTAGGATACTTCACCTAATGATTGGCTTTCGGGAATTCTATCTTCCGTACTAACTCTTCTTCCTTCAGTTTTCTCGTTTTTTTCGCTATTTTTTCATATTTTCTTCTTTCGTCTTTCTTTTCTTCTTGACTTATTGTTTTTATACGCAGGTTATCTTGAGAAGGAACAAACCTTGTGCATTGATTCCACATTTCAACAGCTCTACCAACTGCCACTTTCTCTTCGCTCTCTTAAAATCGCCTTTCTAGGGCTTGGAAGTCTCAAACTAACTAGAAAAATAATAATACGTCCGATTCTTCAGGTAAAATTTAGCTGTTTGGTTATTCAGTCGGCACAACTGTGAACTTGGAAGTTTTGATGTTGATGCAATTTGTCCACAGTACACCAGGGATGGAGGACCGAGATCCCAGTCCTTCTCTCAATGCATTGCGGAAGCTATGTCGGGCGAAGCCACGCTGAACTCTGTTGCTGTTTCCGAGGGCGAAAAATACGTGCGTTTTGTGCCCATTCAAACGTCGGAGGTTGATTGGACGGTCGTAAGCCTCGGCTGCAATCCGAACATTTTTCAGCGTGCCAAGAAGGCATTCGAACTTGGTAGGTGGCATGTGCTCTAAAATTGAAAGAATATCTGCGTACAAATGTACAAACTATCTTCACAGCTCTGTGTTCAGGAAATAAATTTTTCCTCATTAAGAAATAGTTTGAAGTTTCAATGTTAGTACTCTCATTTTGTGCGTACTTAACCTTCCACTGCTCTGTGGGCGCTTAGGGATTTAAGTCATAACATGTTCTTACCTTAATGTAAAACAAATTTGTCAAAAATTTTAATAAGTGAAAAACTTTTCCAAGAAGTGATTTGTATTATTTCAAATATAGAGTTTCGAGTATATTTTTCTTTTTCTTCGTTATCTGGTACAAAAGATAATAATCTACTTGTCTTTCTTATTAAAAAATTAAGAAAAATCAGAACAACGGGAAAATTTCATCAGTTAAATCAAGTTTAATATCAAAACATTGAGAAGTAAAGAAAGGTTTTGTTTAACAGATTCTAGCGTACCCTTCAACACTTTGTCTCATCTTTTACGTACCTTTCCAAATTTTGTCTCATCTCTTTCGTACCTTTCCAAATCTTGTCTCATCTCTTTCGTACCTTTCCAAGTTTGGGCTCACCTTTTCCGTGCCTCACCTAATTTTGGTTCACTCCTTCCGTTCGTCTCCAATTTTCAAAGTACTTCATGTGCACCACTGGGTCACTTATTTTTGGAGCACATTTTTACTCATTTTGACTATATATCCGAGCTTTTTATAATGATCAACGTGAAACAAAAATTGTTTCTACGATAAATTTATGTTCTGTAAAGATCAATAAGAAGCAAACACCGTAATGACTGCACGGCTAAGTGAATTATACTTAGCCGTGCGGTGAAAATCACGGCCTATAAGTGTGAGCTCAACGTGGTAAAATAGCAGTCCAAAAAATTCATGACATCAAACAACAATCAAAATGTCAAGCTCAATTGGAAGGAGGGTCATTCGAAGTTTCTTTGATGATCGGAAGACAAAAATCTACGAGTGTATATCAAGTTTACATAAACAAGATAGATCGCATTTCATTTATTGTTATTTTTATATATTTGTGGTAGAAGAAATAAATTTTTTGTCTCGCACGAAATAATCACAAGCATCTTCCTCCTTACGTGCCCATAAGTTAACGCCTACAGTCTACATCTGCCAACATTGCTACAGAAATAATTATAAAGAATTGGAGTATGATTTCGATAGAACTTGTACTATTAATTGGCTGCAATTTTCAGGAGCGAACATGTTCCAATTCGACGGTGACTGCAAAGTGAGCGAGACGACCCCTTACGATCTCACCGGTGACCAGGGCTTGACGGAGACGCCGTGTACATCATCAACAAGGGTAACACCTCACAAAAAAGTTTATCTTCAATCAATGTAACATCTCAGACAGAAAGAAAAAACAGTTTATTCCAAAAAGATGATACAAAAACCATAATTCGTTTTTCCCAGCCCCTCCCATAACTTTACCTGTGCATCCACTTGCGTCCTAAGATACCTCGCTGCGTTTCGTGCTGGTTTTCTATGAAAGGTCGACTTATTTTCAATTTCTTTTTGCTTTGATCATACTTGCTAGAGTTGTATGCTAGAGTTGAATGCCAGGATCATATGGTAGTATATCAAATTAAAACAAAGGGTAAAATTTTTTTAAATTAATATCATAATTCCATGAGGGAAGCACCTATATGTTTATGGTTTTTTACGTTTTTCCTTATGCTATTTTTTTAAAATATTCATGTTCTTAATTTATTTATGAGCTTCTGTTATGACTGAAGCTCATGTTGATACCAGTGACGATGAAATTTTCGTGTAAAATTTATTTATGAGATGCACACACTCTAGATTTACCACTCAATTTGTGCTTGTATTTCTGAGTTTTTGAAGCTTGGTGTACTTTTAACATGATGGATCCGAGCTATGGGAGCTGTGGACATCACAAAAAGTACTGAGGGATTAGAATAGTATCCTCGGCTTGAAAATTTCTCTTTGGTAATATTTTGGCAAAACTTTTCTTTCAGAATCTAACTCCACGGACGCCTCCACGGACCTCATCGACCCTGTAGAGGAAAACGACGGATGTTTAGTCTCTACCGACAGCGGCATTACTTTCGGAGGTTTGTAGTGCCCGTGTAGTCAGTTTGTTGCCTGCAGTTATCATGAAACGAGTTCAAATTAAAAAATGTAATGGGCTTTCGGTTGAATTAAAGCTGCCATGCTACGAAACATTGAGAACACGACAGCTCAATTTTTCATCACGTCTACAATTCCAGACCTTATCATGCAACATCCAGAACTTATATATTCAACTCCTATGGGGGATTAAAAAAGCATTGAGACACAAAATTTCCTTACAAGTTCGGCCCAAAACTTTATGATTGTGTGAATTTAGAAATTATGGCAAGGATTCCAAACCCACTGAATTTGTTTCGTCTTGTCTGATTTCAAAACAGCTCGTTTATGAACATTTCATAAATTGCTCCTAAACAGATGTTTTTTTTCTAGCTGAAGGCAATGTCTTCAAAAATGTTCGACACTTTCGCATTTGTGAGTGGATACAGAGTCCCTTCACAGAACGAACGAGCAGTAGTCGCCCATCATGTTTTCGTTGAAGCGTCCTTGATTTCAGTCTCACATCCTCATAATTTCTTGGGGTATTTTTTTCCCCACGTTCGTCACTGATATTAGGAATATTAGATGGAAAGAAATCTAGATGAGAAAACAAGAAGGGCATCTTAATTAAGTGATATCCAACACTTCATAGCTTGATAGGCCTTTAGTATGTCTATTGGTTTTCCAAAGTTGCCAGCCCTATGATAACCAAGGAAGTTCTGAACTGCATGAGCAAATTACATGCTTCTAACTCGTGTGCAGTCAGATTATCGCTGAACTCCCTGTTGTGAATCAATTATCTGATCTCAGGTTTATGAAAACTGCCTACTTTAAGTTTAGTATCAGTTTACTTTGCGCCCAATTTTTCTTTGAAATACTGGAATATTTCAGAATCACAGGTCAATGCTTTAACACAATGTTTTAACACAATATTTCATAAGGCCATGTGTAGGATAGAATGGTGGAAGATGAATTTGCAATAGAGGAACAAAAGGCACTTAAAAGACATTATATTGACTAACCGGATGTCCTCTTTCAGGCCATTTTTTGACTTTATAATGAATCCTATCGTTTCGGCTGTTTCATAAACATGGCTGTTTCATAAACATTATTTTGTTCATCCTTGCTGTAGACCCAAAAGTAAAAAAATCATTTTGAGACCGCCACAAATATTCCACTAATGATGCGAGTAATGAACAGGCGCCGTTAGCCAACACGTCAGTTGTAAACTAGGTGCAAGCTCCATGGTAACAATTAGATATGTCATAGCTGGAGACTTATTTCCAATTATTTCACACTTCATGTATCAGTTCAGGCAAACAGTTGAAATTACCTCCTGATTTGAACATAAACTACTAGATGATTTTCAGATGTCTTTTTGAAAGTAACGAAAGAGAACGTCTTTTTGATAACGGCACAAGATAACGTCTTTTGAAAATATGTCTATTGCAGACATATTTGAAATGATTGAAAAACTGTGAAATGAGCAATTGATTTGAAAATTAACAGGTTAAAATACAAATCTAGGATTACCAGTAATGGAAACGGACTTTGCAATTTAGTGCATTTTTATCTTTAAGGAAAACTTGCGTTTAGCGTTCCGATTTTAGAAGACGCATTTTGAGTCGCATGCGTTGAAATATCTCATGTACGGTAATTATCGAGATAATTCCAACCTAAAGAAAAGATCATTTAAAATTTATCAATTTAACATGCATCGAATGAAAAAGTGAGACAATACTGACACCCCGCTTGATTTGGTCTCTAATTCAGTCATACCTATTGTAAAATTTGTACACGACTGAACGCAAAATTGTGACTTATCTTTTGGTTCATGCAACATTTGAATTTCGAAACTATTGTGAGATTACCTCCATTAAACACCACTCGACTCTAATATCTAGAACGCATTCCCCCTCGAGTTGACCCCACCTGATTGATATGCATATGAATTATCAAAATGATCTAATTATACAAATGTTATTTATGGTCACAAACCCCTAAATTTTGTCACGCAGGATAATCATGGGAGAGGAAGATGCACTCTCCGTTGCTATTGAGATTTTTTGCAACCCTCATGTACGATTATCATTTTGTGTCTCAATTTTTTGCTCTCAATGATCAAAGCGCGTTAAACTGTAACAAATAATCTCTGTACCTATATGAAATTCTTGAACAATCTCTGCATCCAGGTGAAACTTTTATTCAATCCAGACCCAGATGAAATTCTAGATCACTCTCTGCACCCATTGGACGATTCACGTGATGCCGCCCGAAGAAACTTGCTGTCCTCATAAGACGCGGGAGTTCTGCGTTGTGGTCGACAAGCGCGAGATCCTGGTCTCCGTGAGCGAGGCGGGGTATCGGTGCAAGGAGAGAGGAATGGAGATCGCGTCTCGCTCCTTCGTCGAGAACACTCAGGCTATAAATAATCTGAGATCGCTAGGAATATGTAAGTAAGTTTCCTACATATTAAAGAACATCATTAACTGCATTCTTACGCAGACGAATCGTCAATAAAAATACCAAGGTTGCTACTCTCAAAGTTAACATTGCTAAAATCATTTATTGCTGTTAAAAGGTAAACGTTTCGAGCATTAGGCTCATCATCAGTACAAGTTGGTCTGCAAAGGACAAAACAGAGATGAATAGATAAAAATATACGGGAAAAAAACACAGAATTAAAGAAATACTACTACTAAAATCAAAGGGAAACTATGTACAAAGGGGGTGGGCACTATTGGTTTCATTAAGGGGCGGAATAAGTTTAAAAATGTATAAGGACTCTAAAATTCTTAAATCATTCTGATGGTTGGCTGAAGCTAAAATGCTAAAATTACTGCACTGCACACTGCAGCCACACTGTTCACTATGGAGGCGAACCGAAAAATGAGGGGGATGGGCAAGAATCACTCCAGTCCGGCTACTACGTCCAGCATGCTCCGCTACTCTGACGCCCAAAGTTCTGCAGGTCGAGCCTACATAACTAGATGCACATTGTGCACAACGATATTCATATACAAGAGAGCGGCGCATGCTGGAAGGTTATTTATCTTTGTAGTTGAAAAACGAACCTATAGTAAATTTGTTTGTAAGAATAATTTTGAAATCAACATCAGGTTAATATGAGTGAAGAATTTTGACAAGTTCTGTTCTCATTTGTTCAGATTTAGGCCCAAAGTATAAAAAAGGTAAGTATAATCTCTTTCTTGTACTATCGACGAGATTGACGGGTGAGCTATATTTGGAATCTAAAAAACGTTTTATCAAAGATTGAACTAAACAAACAGGAAAACCATTATTCATGAAAAAATTGCACAAAAAAGAGCATTCATTGTGAAGTAAATTGTAATTTGAACATATTATAAAGGCTCTATGCAACAGGGTTTTTATGCTATTAATTTTAAAAAGATTAGGTGTGAAACTAAAAAAACTAGTACCGAGTCCCGTAAAAGTAGGCTTACGGTATACTGAAGTCAAGAAAATTCCGTCGCGTTTTGGAATTAAGACATCTAGAAATTAAATCTTCCCATCGACCTCTGGTTCACCAGTGAACCTGGTATTTCTATGTTTTGAATTCAAATATTCAAGAAATTGGGCTGAATGGGACGGGTCGTGGAAGAGCATAAAAGTGTCATCGATATATCTCTGATAGAATATAGAACGAAATTGAGGGGGGCACTCAGCCAGCCATTTGGTCTCATGGTGGCACATGAAAATATTTGCAAAGGTAGGCCCGAGTGGCAAGCCCATACCCAGTCCGTCGACAGGCTAAAATTATTCGCACATGCTGAAAAATACCACATGGCTTCTTTTGATGTAGAGAATCTTTCCACTAATGTTCCCATTATTGAAACCGTAGATACATGTTTAGATCATTTATTTACAAACCCTTCTTCCACTGTGATTGGCCTAACTAGTTCTCTTTTTAAAACCTTGTTGCAGCATTCTGTTTTAAATTCATTCTTTTGTTTCAATGGGAAATTTTACAAACAGGTCGATGGACTGGCTATGGGCTTGCCACTCGGGCCTACCTTTGCAAATATTTTCATGTGCCACCATGAGACCAAATGGCTGGCTGAGTGCCCCCCTCAATTTCGTTCTATATTTTATCAGAGATATATCGATGACACTTTTATGCTCTTCCACGACCCGTCCCATTCTGCCCAATTTCTTGAATATTTGAATTCAAAACATAGAAATATCAGGTTCACTGGTGAACCAGAGGTCGATGGGAAGATTTAATTTCTAGATGTCTTAATTCCAAAACGCGACGGAATTTTCTTGACTTCAGTATACCGTAAACCTACTTTTACGGGACTCGGTACTAGTTTTTTTAGTTTCACACCTAATCTTTTTAAAATTAATAGCATAAAAACCCTGTTGCATAGAGCCTTTATTATATGTTCATATTACAATTTACTTCACAATGAATGCTCTTTTTTGTGCAATTTTTTCAAGAATAATGGTTTTTCTGTTTGTTTAGTTCAATCTTTGATAAAACGTTTTTTAGATTTCAAATATAGCTCACCCGTCAATCTCGTCGATAGTACGAGAAAGAGATTATACTTACCTTTTTATACTTTGGGCCTAAATCTGAACAAATGAGAACAGAACTTGTCAAAATTCTTCACTCATATTAACCTGATGTTGATTTCAAAATTATTCTTACAAACAAATTTACTATAGGTTCGTTTTTCAACTACAAAGATAAATAACCTTCCAGCATGCGCCGCTCTCTTGTATATGAATATCGTTGTGCACAATGTGCATCTAGTTATGTAGGCTCGACCTGCAGAACTTTGGGCGTCAGAGTAGCGGAGCATGCTGGACGTAGTAGCCGGACTGGTGTGATTCTTGCCCATCCCCCTCATTTTTCGGTTCGCCTCCATAGTGAACAGTGTGGCTGCAGTGTGCAGTGCAGTAATTTTAGCATTTTAGCTTCAGCCAACCATCAGAATGATTTAAGAATTTTAGAGTCCATATACATTTTTAAACTTATGCCGCCTCTTAATGAAACCAATAGTGCCCACCCGTTGTACATAGTTTCCCCTTGATTTTAGTAGTGGTATTTCTTTAATTCTGTGTTTATTTCTTGTATATTTTTATCTATTCATCTCTGTTTTGTCCTTTGCAGACAAACTTGTACTGATGATGAGCCTAGTGCTCGAAACGTTTACCTTTTAACAGCAATAAATAATTTTAGCAATGTTGACTTTGAGAGTAGCCACCTTGGTGTTTTTATTTAGGTTTCCCATGCGTTGTTTTCTTGTGTCAATATCAGTCGTGTACTTCGTATTGTTGCAAACTTCTAGTCTGTGCTGAAATCATTGTAAAATATTGCTGAACGCTCAATAATTTCCGCTCCCAAGCCATGAAATCGTTTTGTAGACAACTGTTAAAAGTTTGTTAATTCATAATACTTAAATGCTAATTTCATTCAAAATTTTTTTTTATATAATAGATGGAAAATATATTTGCTCTCAGTTATGAGAACTGTAAATTTGTTTAGACAAAATTACTATGAACATTCGAAGTTGGTGTTTGCGCATCATTCAACGAAAATGTGCATTCACTATGAATGAGGAAACATTACATATATTAATAGGTAATGTTTAAATTCGACATAGTCAAACTTTATTTGGAGTTTTACGCAACCTCGAGTGTATTTAAAACGTCATATTATTCCATTCTTAAATAAATGTGAGCTTCAATTTTAGTGGATTGTTTGCGCTCGATTATTTACTGGTACTTTTGTCGCCATAGGCTCTCAAATGAAGTCAAGTAAGAACTCATGGAGAATCATGTCAGAACTGTGATTTAAACATGTATGCAGTCAGGGATTTTCCATCATGTTTGGTATCGCAGTCGATTCGGCACTGAAATGCGCAATATTATTATAATCATTTTGAGAAACTATGCGACGCCATTTGAGGCATCTTAGCGAGTGATCTGACCTCATTACTCCTTTCGTTAAAATCAAATTGCAAGCTCTACATGAGCTTGAACAACCCGAACACAACGTGCACCATCAACATCACCTAAAAATTTTATAGCCTTCTTTCGTTGGCAAACTTCAGTACACTGCCTGTGAGGTTGTTAACCTATAGAACTTCACGCATCATTATCACATCATGCTTCAAACTATCACATCATGCATAGAGTGGCCAGACATTCTGTTCTGTTTTCTTTTTTTTTTATTATTCATGTTTGTAATTAGTGTTTAACTGTATACGGGGTTTTACTTTATTTTTTTTTTGTCGGCGTGATTTGTATTTCTAAGGCATTTCAGTCATGTTCAATGATCATATTTCAAATACGATATCACCTGTATTTATGGTAATTCACGTATTTTCCTGATATCCCCTCAGGGGAAACAAATATCGTACTCGTGGAAATTAGCTCTACCAGGGGGAATGTGCGAGGTTCCAAGCTATAGGCAAGGTCGGTCTTCTTCATGTTGAAATAGAAAAGTGTTTTTTACGGACCATCTTTATCCCTTTTTTCCGTTTGCTGTTGTCCTGGTTTTCAGTCCCTACTACTTTCTTCTTCTTTAACTTTTATCTTATTCCATGAATTTCTTTCACAACTTAGTGTTTAAATTTATCTGGTGCATCAATTTCGCACTACCTTTAAGTTTATCCTAATGGTGCTTCCCTCCTTCCTCTTTTTGGAACGCCTTTGTTTCGGTTAAGGAATCTTAAAGTGGCATTTAATCAAATTTTTCTTAAAATTTCTACGTTATTCACTTGCTTAATGTTGTGTGCGTAGTTAAATGATTTTTTTTCAAAATTGTTCTGGACAGTAATAAACCAGTGCGATGCCCTGTGAAGTGAAACAATTATCTTGGGGATTTTTGCAATTATGAAGGATTAATTTCAAATATGTATTTTGAGAAATGCTGAAAATATTCTATTTAAATCAACTAACACACCTGAAGAACGAAAATGATGTGTTTACTGAGTAAGTAGAATTTATATACAACGTAGCGAAAGATTCAGTTCTTTATTAGATTTTTGCAAATTGTTCTCAAGCCTTAGATATCTACCTTCATACATATGATTTTAATTATTACCACTTCACTTTAATCATTGCATGCAAAGCAGCCTATACCATCATGTTCCCGTTCTCCTTTTCTCTTTCTGGGATTAAGGCCTTCTATTTTTTTCTAAACAAGAGTCTCTTCTTCATCGCCTTTAAACTTTCTTTTCGTTCCGTCAAACTACGAAGTTTGATAAATATGACCACAGTGATCAAACTTTGATTCTGCGCACTATCTGGATTTTGAATTAATTTTCTTCAGTGTCATGCCAGTCAATCGTTTTTTTAACTTTTATCCCTGAAGTTCGATGAAAATGATTCTCGTACAGTTACGCTCCAACCCAACTCACATCTATTTGATGCTCATCCTACCCGCAAAAAGACTAGTTTTAACCGTTCGAAACATGTTTCGTGAACTGCTATTGAAATCTTTAGGAATTCGCCAGACCTTGACAAATTTTCCCTGGTCTTAGTCATCTCTCATTTCTTCACGAGGTACGCTACATTGCTTATTAGGGAATTGAGTTTGAAATATATTGCAATCTACTCAAAACTAATAACATATTTCACATTTTTAATTACTTGCTTTGCTACCTTCTCATTAAACAGGCTTCTAATCCAAAGCTGACCCTAAAATTTCATGGTTAGTTCTCAAAATTTTCCTTTTAGATTGTTCAACTAGTTTTTAGAACTCTAGCTGTCGAAACCTTCCTGAATCACGTACGTAAGACTTATTGTAGTAGAAATCCGATTAATTTTTTCGTTTTCTATTTTATGAATTGCTTATTAATTTTTTCATCAAAAAAACATTTTATTATCGATGATCATTGATATGAGTTGCTGGATATTTTACTTACCATGCAAGTTTCACAGTTTAGATTCTTTAGAAACTACTGCTAACACTATTACTGACACACTTGTCCCTGAGCTATACCACTGAGGCATACCAAGCTTTCCTTACGAATAATAATAATAATGAACTCATTTAACGACAGCTTCGGTCATTGACTATTTAGCTGTCGCTTTGGCGATTTTGCCAAAGTTAATTCGGTTACATAGGTTTGTCAGCGTTTCGTTGTGTTTCGTTGCGTTTCGTTGCGTTTCATTGCGTTTCGTTGCGTTTCATTGAGTTTCGTTGTGTCTCGTTGCTTTTCGTTGCGTTTCGTTGCGTTTCGTTGCGTTTCGTTGCGTTTCGTTGAGTTTCGTTGAGTTTCGTTGAGTTTCGTTGAGTTTCGTTGAGTTTCGTTGAGTCTCGTTGCGTTTCGTTGAGTTTCGTTGAGTTTCGTTGAGTTTCGATGAGTTCCGTTGCGTTAACCGTTAGCTCGGGTCCTCACATTTGCCCCCTGGGAGCGCTAGTTCCCATAGATACAATAGTTGTATCCCCCAGAGGGGCATACGAATGGTTCAAATCTTGCGTCTCAACCGTAAGCAATATGCAATAATTGGTAATTCAACTTCATAACTGCAAAACTTAACCTGAGTTTCTCAAGGATTTATACTTGGGCTGCTTTTATATATCTTAATCATCTTTCTTTTATTTCGCACTGTCTCCGCGTGATATAGCATATTATCATCAAGCCACTTCAGGAGGATATAGCTATTTATTTGTAGAAATTAGCACTCCAAGAGAGAAATGAGAGATCTCAAGTTAGCAGTTAAGTTGGCCTTTTCACTGAAAAGAATAGTTATTTTTTCCGGACCATTTTTTTTTTTGGTTCACTGCTGCCATGTTTTCAAGCCAGTTCTACTTTCATCCTAAATTTTTTACCTTGCTTCACAACCTTTCTTCTCAACTTGCTGTTTGTTTTGCGCAAGGAAACTTATGTGGGAGCACACCTTGTCCGTAGATTTCACTTTTTTTTAACTCCACACTTATTGGTGCCTTCATCCTTCCTCTTTTGGAAAACTTTTGTCATGGTTAAAGAAGCTTGAACTATCTTATATTCTAAACTTTTCCTTTGATAATACCGTGAACTTTTTAAACCTAATTAATCAAGAATTATGCAACGTTTAGCTCAGGTTCATCACAAAGAAAATTCGCACAAACATGCTAACATAAAGAAAACACACATTTTTCTATTCTCCCATGATAAAAATACATCGCTATCTAGCATTTTCACAAGCAGTAGAAAAATTCAAGAGACTAACAGTTGCAAATTTCAGCAACAGTTGAGACAAAAATTAAACCTTTAAACCTCAAATACACACTCTTGCAGTCTTCCAAATAAATCGGAATTTTGCACAAAGTCTAGCATATCGTGCCAAGCGTAGCACTCGATATGTTTTACAGAGTACGGATCCATCCGTAAATTTAATTCGACGTTAAAGAGAGGCATGGTGGAGACAAATTAAACTGGTAAAACACAGTGGTTGCCGAGATAACTTTTTTTCAACTTGCGATAACGATAGAATGATGATTTTTCCCCAAACTGCGACAAACAAACGATAAAAAAAATTCAAAACCCAACCTGCGGTAAGCGATAAACGGTAAAACGATAGCGATAATTTTTTTTACTTGCGATAACAAAAGTGATAAATGATAAGTACCTTTATTTAGTTGAAATATTAAAAGCATGCAAACTATTTTTCCACAGTAAAAATTAATTAAACTAAACAAAAACTGTCACTGGAACCAGCTTATGGCCTAAAAGTTTTATTTCACATAAGTATCTCTCTCTGAGTCAGACTCTCCCTCCCTCTTCTCACACACCCCCCGAGGCACACACGCCCCCTAACTCGAGAACTCCAGCGAGACTGGCGCAATGCAGCTGTGATTGGCCAGCTACACACAGACACACACACACACACACACACACTTGGCAGCTCTCATATGAGATTTTTCAGGTCTGAAAACGACAGGCGGGCTGTTGTGACTATTGCCGTCGTGCAAATTTTATAATTTTTACAAAAGTCTTCTTTGAATTTATCGTTTATCGTTCTTCATTTTTAGGACTAGCGGTGAGTGAATGAGCGATTATTTTAGAAAACTTTGCGATAAACGATAAACGGTTTGACCTCAGCGATAATTATCATTTATCGTTTATCGCTCATTTTATCGCACGCGGCAACCACTGGTAAAACATTAACAAAATAAAAACATTGGGTGAGCTATTTCCATATTAGCTCACAACGGCCACACAGACGACTCATTCAAGGATCTAGAAATTCTGAAACTGCCTGATTCCAGCCGATTTTCTTTTGGAAGCTTAATTAAAAAATACTAAATATCAACACAAATTCCGAATTTCGACGCCAAATTTATGCTTAAAAAAACAACTATCAATACTTGACATTAAATAGAAAAAAGCTCATACTCTGTTACTACTCATAAGCTCGATCTCAAAACGGCCATCTTTATGGTGGTCTAGAGTTCCACACCTCTTGACATTAGCGATGCATCCTCTTGTTCGACCATAAAATGCAGGCTTGAAACCTACCCTGTTTCTATTTACGAGACAAATGGAAAATGAATAGAACTGAAACAAACAACACAAGCAAATTGAAAAAAATCGACGTTTCGTTACCTAACGTCATTATTCACCGTGGAAAATGGGAAGAGAAAATTTCTATCTATAAAGTTATTATCTACAAGACATTTGATTATGAAAACTTTGTTCAAAAAATAAAACTGCACTTTCTGTTGGCTTGATATTAGAAAACTAGTCACATGTGCCACATTCGTTCTGAGATAAAAACAAGAGTACACTAATTTATTCGCATCGGTTCAATGATTTATTCACCCAGTACAATAATTTATTACCTTAGTCCACTAATTTATTCACCCAGTACAATAATTTATTACCCTAGTCCACTAATTTATTCACCTAGTACACCAATTTATCAACCTGGTGCACCAGTTTATCTACCTGGTACACCAATTTATCTACCTGGTACACAATTTATCTACCTGGTACACCAATTTATCTTGAGGATATAAAGCAAGGCGAAAATTGCTACACGTAAATTCATTTTTTTAAAAATGATCAAATAAAACTGACCGTTTCGGACAAACCGTCCATCTTCAGCAAAAAAATCCCGGTAAAACGAAACAAAAAGAGGAGGAATTAATTCACTAAAGAAGTATCTATAAAAATCTAAACTTTGAAAAAACAAGAACAACGGTAAAATAATATAAGAGGAAAAACTGAGTAGCTGAATTAGGTATTGGCAACATGAAGTGGGAAAGCACTTTGGGTGTCATTAAGTATAGGTTTCTATTTGTAAATATGCAAAGATTCGAGAGGGCGCAGATCTGTTCTGTAAGAGGTACCGGCCAAGATTTTAAAATCATTTAGGGAGACCGGAACATTATTGCACTGTTCTGCTTGAGATCTAACAGAGGACAGTGGGGGGACCCAAGAGGAAGACCAGTTCTGCAACTACGCCCAGCATGCTCGGAAACTCTAGTCATCAGGGTACGGCAGGTAGAACCAACGTACCGTGATTCACAACGCGAACAACTGTATTGGTACACCAGAGACGAGCACAGTGAAGGTGGCAGTTTGTCTTTGAAACTAAATAGAGAACCTATTGTAAAATTATTCACGTGGACCATTTGACCTTTGAGCTGCGGGAAACACTTGTTATTAAGAGATTTAACATCCCCACTTAGTTTCAATGACTGATCTCCAAACTACGGCAATTTCACAAAGAAAGCTTGTTGTGCACAAGATTGAACAGATTGAGAGATCTCATAAATTTTTGACAAAAATTTATTAATATGCCTGTCAACAACAGAAGATGGAAATCCGTTTTTTGCAAAATATCCTCGCAAAAAATCGAACTCTTTGTGTAAGTACTGAAAGTTTGAACACACATTATACGCTCTATGGACGAGACTACGAATGCCGCAAACCTTAAAATTGTACGAACAAAAACTAAAAAAGCTAGTCTCGAGCCCAGAAAAAGTCTTCTTTCGGAAAACAGAGCACTGAAAAGTATTGCCAACTCTCTCTACACAAGCATCAAAAAATGCCAACCTCTCATAGTCTTCGTCTTCCCTAGTAAATCTAATCTTGCTATGACGAGAATTTAAATATTGGAGGAAGAGGTCAGCATGAGCCTTATCTCTGCCAGGGTTGCGGAGTCGGAGGAATAAATTTGCGACTCCGACTCCGACTCCGACTCCGCCTTTTCAAAATTTTGCGACTCCGACTCCACCTTTCCAGAATTTTGCGACTCCGACTCCGGCTCCACCTTTCCAGAATTTTGCGACTCCGACTCCGACTCCACCTCTCCAGAATTTTGCGACTCCGACTCCGACTCCACCTTTCTAAAATTTTGCGACTCCAACACCGACTCCACCTAATCACAATTTATAAGATGAACATTACTGCTTGCAGGTATTGCAACCTGCACATATGGTTTTTATGATCTTTATTCACGAACGACTTTTAAATTGGCAACAGAATGTTAAAAATCAACTTTTACTTATATATTTCACGGTAGAGGAAACAAGGTAGGGTCATTTCTATGGGGGAAAATACACCTCCTCTTGTTAGGCCAGCCCATAGAACGGCTTTATTTCAAACAAACTTTATGACCTCAAAAAAACGCAGCATCTTTAGGCCAATAGCAGAGCCAGATTTGGGGGTAGCAGTGCTACCAGATGCAACATGATCGCTGCTATTGGTTCGTTGCCGTGACGTCAGTAAACCACACCGTCAACAAAAAAAGACTTGTCTGAACCTACCTTGTTTCCTCTACAATGATGTATATCTACTAGTGTACATCATTCTTCAAAAATGACATGATTCGATAGTTTTCTTTAAAAAAGTCCCAAGATATAGATGACAAACAAACAGATCCACCCTAAAAGTACCCGCGATTAAAATATTTTTGTTCTTGTGCACTGGTGAAACTCTTATCACTGATACGGTCAATTAGCATCCTTATGAACGTCACAGACGTACACACCAGCCAAGCAAGTAACAAATGAGTATTATATTTCAAATCATTATTAGCAAAGAAGTTTTCAAAAAATTTGCCATACCTTTTTCCACGATAAGCTGCATTTTTTCAACAATAGATTCAATTTTAAAGCAAAATTTTTTACTTATAAACAAAAGTGAGCAGATGTGAGATTTTTCACACAATTTGAATCGTATTTATGATACCATCCAATCAAGCTAATTCCCATTGTATTAACATAGGGGAAATTAAATACAAAAACACATTTATTTATAAATTGAAGTAGACACCTAGCGTTTCAATTTATGTTTAGTTTTTTTTGAGCAGACAACTTTCCCCCCCAGGTTGAAAACAAAATAAATCAATTTTCACGATTGACTAAATGCCCAAAACTCCTTAGTTTTAGAGTTGTGAGGCCTTAAAGAAACTTTGAAACCTTAAGTATGATACCACGTGCGCGCCAATGTTAGCGCTACCTTTTTCACTTCAAATTATTCCAAGTCAGGTTCATTTTGATCCAAGTTAAGTTCATTTTAATCCAAGTCAAGTTCATTTTAATCCAAGTCACGTTCATTTTAATCCAAGTCAAGTTCATTTTAATCCAAGTCAAGTTCATTTTAATCCAAAAAGTCAAGTTCGAAAAAATCTAAGTCAAGTTCGAATTAATCCAAGTCAAGTTCGAATTAATCCAAGTCATGTTCAAATTAATCCAAGTCATGTTCAAATTATTCTCAGTCAAGTTCAAATTAATCCAAGTCAAATTCAAATTATTCCAACTTTACGTTGAGTTAAGAATTGACACAATCACTCGTTAATTAGAGCGTTTTTTGCATTAAAATGTTTCTATTTGATGTGATGAGAAAGACAATCGTTTTTCTTTTTAGCAAGGAATTCATAAAACTTTTGTCTATGTAACAATTTAAAGACAAGCTGTCATAAAATGTGCTAAGTATCCAGCATCAGGAAGCAGAGTGTGATTCAGATCTTTGAGCGGCGTAAAAGATTCCAGTCAAATATATAATATAACCAGGTCACTTTGTATTGTACTACTAATTGAAGTTATTTCAAATTCTGCATTAATGTCAGTATGTATCCATTTGAACATTTTTGTACAAAAGGAAATTTTATGTTACACATAGCTGTATCGGGGATGTTTCCACTCTCATTTAGAGGTTTACATATTTGAAATTTAATTTATCACATGTATGAAATCATATACATGCGAATACATAAAAGAACTCTTGGACGTTATGTAGATTTAATCTTTATGAGATTTATACAAACGCGATTCACTGAGTACTTATGTACGATTCCGTTTGAATACAATTGATAGGAGTACATTACACAGATACATTCCTGCATTAGCAATAAAAATGTTGCCATCCCTTCAAATTAATAAGCCAAGGCAAGTATATCATCTCTGTCGATGAGGTAAATTGTAACTTCTTTTTTCGACAAGCGAAAAAGGACTTTGTTGCTATATATTTTTAGGGATTAAATCTACATATCGTCCAATGATAATCTTATTTAGTAGCATGTATATATGATTTGATACATGTGATAAAGTGAAATTTCACGCATATAAATCTCTATTTGAGTGTAAATAATTCCTCGATACGAATATGTATATGTGTAACATAAAATTACCGTTTGAACATAAAAATTTGAATGGATGCAAACTGCCATAAATGTAGCATTTTAAAAAAAAACTTTAGTGAATAGTATAATAAGATGTTCTTATAATTGACTAGTATCTTTTACGCCGCTCAAATATCTGAATCACACTCTGCCTCCTGATGCTGGATGCTTGCACGTTTTACGACAGCTTGTCTTTAGATTGCAACACCGGACACCGGCGAAAATTTTATGTATTCCTTGCTGAAAATAAAAATGATTGTCTTGCTCATTACATAAAATAAAGGCATATTTAATACAAAAAAGCTCAAATTAAAGAGTGATTACGTCAATTCTTAACTCAACTTAGGATTGCTTTAATTTGAATTTGACTTGGATTAAATTGACCTTGACTTAGATGAAATTGACCTTGACTTAGATTAATTTAAAGTGAAAAAGGTGAAGTCTTGAAGTTCATACCCCACTAAAACAGGTTTTAATTTTTTACAATGAGAACTGCAAGCATTTTACGGTTGGGAAAAGTATCTGCAGTTTCAAGCTATGAAGCATTGAATAATGTTTGCTCGTTTTATTAATTTAATGAAATAGCTACTAACGTTTATCACTGATGACTTAGTGTTAATTTCCTAACGAACGTTTAAATTGCAAATTCTTCATAATTGTAAAATGCTTGCAGGTTTTATCGTAAAAATAACAAAAAACTGCTTTAGTGAGGTCGGAACTATCAAGACTAGCGTTAACATTGGCGCGCATGAGATCTCCTACTTTTAGTTTTAAAGTTTCTTTAAAGTCCTTATAACTCGAAAACTAAGGCGTTTCGGCATTTTATCATTCGTGAAAATCGATTTATTTCGAAATTTTGTACCTATGATCGAAATTTGTACGCACAAAAAAAACACCTTCTGTAGTGTTGATTATTCTTATCAAATGAAATGCTAAGTATCTCCTTAAACGAATAAATGAATAATTAGATTTGGGTATTTCCTGTGCATAACTTCTATGTTAATACAATGTTCAATTCAGTACTGAACAAATAAAATTGGTTGGTCCGTCTCGGTTGGTTGGTCTGTCCCTTTCACGCTCCGAAAGGATGATTAATGATCGTATCTGTGATACGAGTTTCACCAGTGCACAAGCACAAGAATATTTTTATCGTGGCTATTATTAGGATGGATTTATTTATTTGTCATCCCCGTTTGGAAAATTTGCTTAACGACAATACCGAAGCACGTCATTTATGACAGGTCGTGTACACTATTATTTACATGTATACAAATATATTACTGACAGGTGTCTTCTGAGTAGGCAAAGTAGGCAGTGCATCCATCCCCTGATAAGCATAGATAAGTTTCAACAGTTTTTTTTATTCCTAAGTATGCTCCGATTCAGCGAAATTACATTAGTTAATTCAATTACTATGCTCAAAATCCACAAAATCATGCTATATCATTCACACACATAGATAAGGTGGGCAAGATTTGCACACCGCCTTTTCTTCTTTGTATCTACACTATGCGGGGTAACTATGCAGAAAAGGTGACATATTGTAGCTCAAACAATTTTATTTCTCGCCTATAATAGGCAAAAGTTGTTCTGCTTTCTTCGCAGGGGCCTGACATTTTCGGAACGTTTTGTTTACGAATAAAAGCCACTTCTAGCTTCTCTGCGTGTAATGTATATATATATATATATATGACACTGTCCTTAATTTTCGTTTGACTTTTTACTATGTATTTGACACTTTCTTATTTTAATAAATGCCTACGTTCTTTTCATTTTGTATTTTTTGGTGCTTTTTGGAACATTTTCAGCAAGAAAATTTGTACGATCGCATAAATGCAACAATCATTGCAGCAGAGATAGTGCATTGCTTTCAGTTACAATATGTGTGTAACTAAGTGAAGTATTTGCTAGTGTTGTGATATCATTTTCATTGCAGCTTTTTCCCATCGTATTTTATTTTTGCAAGTGTCCCAATACCGATTTTGATCACCCTACAACACTTCCAAAACTTTCTTAAGAAAAATTCACCAATTATATAATGCTGAGAAACGGACACTATTTCAGTTTTTAAAATTGTGAAAACATAATTACGAAAATCTCTATTTCAGCGTGTGCTTACTTAGAAACATGGGAGTGATCAGAAGATAAAAATTAAACATGAAAACAAAATGATAAAATACAATATAACTCTCGAAGAACCAAACAAATTTCATGGAACAACTTTTGAAATGAGCAGAAATTTTATATTATAAATTATTAATGCATGTTAACTTGACCTAAACACAAGGAAGTAGACAAAACAAAGAAGTAAATTTGAAGTCCTTAGGTACTACATATAGCTGAAAAAATCAACTATTACAGTTATTAACATGAAAATAAGATAATTGAATTTTCATTATCAATAGCCATTACGTAATTTGAAAACTAGAACCCTTTATGTATCAGACCATAGCTCCAGCTTTTTGGCAAACACTAGTCATTATCAATATATCATAACCTAAAGACTTGAAATATTTATGATCACAACATAACTTTTCACTGCTCTCCTGTTTTCACTGCACAGAAGCAAAGATTAGTCATTATCAATCAATACACCAAAGCAACATCAAAAGAAAGACTTGCAAAAATCGTTTTAAGGAACCACTGGTATAGAATATAGACACAGTAAGAGCGTACAGAGTTACCACTCTTTATGTGAGTACAACGTATTACTTCAGCTGAGCTGTTCTGCAAGTAACTTACAACACATTAACTACTAGTTTCTAGATTTTATGTATTAATTGGAAGGGGAATGAGAGAAACAGAAACAAGCAGAATGAATTTGCGTTGCTTTCGATTACTAATTCCGGCTTTTCACTGTAATATATGCATTTTTGCTCCAGTACGAAAATTGTACCTAGCACTCGTGGGTATCATATATCTACATATGTGTGCGAACCCACAGTGACCATTGATATCAATGACCATTGATATCAATGACCATTGATCGTATTAAGTGATAATTATAAATACGCTGTTTCGAACCTCGAACAAAATAATCAATAAAAACATTGCGTATTTTTGTAGCTTTTCAGTAAAGTTATTTAACTCTGTTCGGTTTACTTTCGGTTTTAAACTATTTTGAATAATTTTTGCAAAAATTAGAATCGAAGACACCAAAAAATAGCGACTCCAACCTCGACTCCACCACATCCGAATTAACGACTCCGACTCCGACTCCACCACATTCGGAAATGCGACTCCGACTC
>JACJUY010002563.1:46792-66172 GCA_014220935.1 Platorchestia sp. MABIK | reverse complement strand
TTGTAAGGGGAACAGAAATTATGAAATTTTGACTCCATAAGAAAAGAAAAAAGACAAAATGGAAAATTTAACTTCTCTAGTTCGTTAGCAAAGTTTCAAGGATTTCAAAACTGTCTTTGGTTGTGTTGTACCATGAAAAATTATTGACTTGCATTCATTTGAAATATCAGATGAAATGACATAAAAACCAATGTTTCCCATTTTCTGAAATACTAAGGCTGAAATCGAAAAAAGGACATCAACAAAATGTGTTTCTTTTTAAACATTACATCTAAATGCTTATTCAGAAGAATCAGTCCTCAAATGAAAATTTACTATTCATCAAGAAATGAGAAATAAATGTATTTTTAAAAATAATTTCACATGTGTAACATGCAATTCAAAGTGTTGATTTGAAATTATGCATGCATATTATTTGTAAATGATAATACAACATGAATACAGCATTTAGGTAAAAAATGTCCATTATATTACACTTAAACACAAAAATATTTGGTTTTGGCCTCTCACGGTTTTGGTTTTATTTGGTTTATTTAGGTAAAATAAAATTTAGTTTTATTTGGTTAAAAAATATTTGGTTTAGGCCTGCTTATACATTCGAGTAAAAAATGTCCATAATTTTACACTTCATCACAATATTAATATATTTTGCCTTATAGGTAAAACTCTCAATTTCAACATAAGATAGAAAAAAAGTCAATGAATTTTCATGCTAGAAAAAAACAAAGACAGGTTTGGAGTACTTGGAACATTTCTAACAAACTAAGGATCCCGATTTCCCAATTCGTTCGTTTAATTTTTTTTATCACTGTTCAAAACAAAAAAATTGGTATATGTTAGTTAGTGATGGAAAATTTCATTTTAAAACAAAACGAGATGGAAATAGAAAATTTGGATCCTTTAGTTTGTTTGAAATGTTAAAAGGATTTCAAAACTGTTTTTGAATTTGTTCCAGCATAAAAACTCATTGACTTCTATTCTTTTTAAATATCCGTAAACATAAACTAAAAAACTAATATATATGTTTTTTCTTCAAAAAAAAGGCCTAAATCGGCAAAATTACCCGAGTAAAGTATGTTTCTTTTCAAAATATACGAGTACATGTACTGTCCAAATTTCAGACCAATCAGATCAAAATTTTAAAATCGCTGGATTGTCCTCCGTAAACTAATCACTTTTCATTTGAACTAACCACTTTTCATTTAAACTAATCACTTCTCATTTAAACAAATCACTTTTCATTTAAATTAATCACTTTTCATTTAAACTAATCATTTTTCATTTAAACAAATCATTTTTCATTTAAATTAATCACTTTTCATTTAAACTATTCACTTTTCATTTAAACTGTTCACTTTTCATTTATACTATTCACTTTTCAGTTAAATTCATCACTTTTCATTTATATTAATCTCTTTTCATTTAAACTAATCATTTTTCATTTAAACTAATCATTTTTCATTTAAACTAATCACTTTTCATTTGAACTAATCACTTTTCATTTAAACTAATAACTTTTCATTTAAACTAATTACTTTTCATTTAAACTAATTACTTGATATTTAAACTAATAACTTTTCATTTAAACAAATCACTTACCATTAACACTTATCACGTGACGAATCCTGAAGTTGAGCTTCTCGAAATTCATTAAGTATTCCATAGAAAATCGACAATCAACAAGATGTTGCGAACTGAAGAAGATGAGCTCAAACTTTTTATCATTATATTATGATTTTGCAGCCACATTAATATTAAGCAGCCACATTATTATCCTGCAGCCACACTGAAGTGATCTTAGCAATGATTCGCAGTGTTGGTGGATTTGCTCAGTAGGTTTCTTAGATGCTCATTAGATCGGAGTCAGTTTAGTGACAGTTTCTTGATGAATACGTTGCCCGCGATGGGTTAACTGAAGTTCAATATTCAACTTGAATTTAGATACAATTGTGATAAGCAATTAAAAATAGCAAAACGTTAACTGGATCGCGCCTTAAATTTGATTACATAATGATAAAAATTATGTTTGTGACAACTGGTCGGTCAGAAGCATTATCAAAATTTCGCTACGTGAACACCGCCAGCTCACGTTGCAGTCAAAGCGTTATATCTCAGTTCGTTAGGATCTTTTGGGACCAAAGCGCGTATCAGCCGAACCACGCGTTGAGACTTGATCTCTTGATGTTCGCAGTTACAATGCCACAGTGAGGATTGCTTCTCTTTCGAGGGGTTAGCAACGTTGCAATCCCCCTACTTTTGCCATTTGCATCCGAGCACAATTTCAGTTGTGTGCTACAGAAAAATGAAAAATTTCATTTCTGAACTAATGACACAAATTGAGTGGGTAACCATCGTAGGTTACACTGCAAACTGAGATCCACATCTTCAGTGGGGGAGCAAAACAATACAACACGTTTAATAACCAAATTCCACATTTCTAGGCCACGTACAATTACGGAAATGACACTATATATGTAAACAATAGTACAGAAAGGTTCATAATATATCTAAAACCCACAAACATTTATTTAAAAAAAATACTACAAAACAATACAAAAATAAATATTAAAAATCTTGTCTAAGAACAAGACGCACAAAATTGCACACTAAGAAGAAATGGCGGATCTTTTCCAAATAATCCCCGCCACTAATGCAACTCATAAGTTCACCCACTTGTAACTTTCGAAATAATGCACCTATCGACTTCAAATTACTCCCAAACGAAAGAATGTTTTAATCTTTTGTTTGAGAGTAATTTGAAGTCAATAGGTGCATTATTTCGAAAGTCACAAGGGAATGAACCTATGTGTGGCATTAATTGCGGGGCTTATCTGTTAAAGATCACAACTTTTATCTTGTTTCATGAACTTCTTCCTCCACTTGCTGTTTCTTTGCACCTTGTGCGTAGATTCCCTTAAGCCCATGCTAATTTGTGCCTTCCTTCTTCCTATCTTTGGGATGTCTTTGTTGCGGTTAGGAAGGCTTAAACGAATCTCTAATCTAATCTACGGTCCTGTGTTCAGTCCCTACAGCTCCTTTCAAATTCAACTTTCAACTTGTTTTGTAAATATTCTTGTAAACTTATTCATGAAAATAATTCAAGATGGGCCAGAGATAACACTTTGAGAGAAAAATTTCTTATTTGAATAGTTAAAATTGCTGGTTCTCTAACTGTCACTCCAGCCGGTCGGAGGGTTCGGCTTTTAACTGGTAGAGAACGGAGGGGCGACCCCCTTCCCAACACCCCGAAGTTTCCCAAGGAACGGCAACCTGTATAAGATAGAGTCAACACGTTATAGCCGAAAAGTATTAGAGCGTGTTTAGCATAACTTATGCAATATTGGTATACGGGTAAATGACATTAATGAGAATCTATGGCATTACGAAAAATGTTTTAGTTTCAAGCACTTTACGTAACCGATAAGTTATGAAGCAAAAAATACACCAAAAAAGAAAAATTCGATATAATATAAGTTGCCGTATAAATTTTTATGGGTTCTCACATAATTTGTAGGACAATTACAATTGCTCGTAAAGCCTCCCAGCGAAAGGTCGAAGCTAGCAGCGCCCACTACCTCTCCAATCAACCTCCGCCGAGAGTCGTCCCACGTTGAGTCCCGAAGTGGTTCCCGCGTGCCGAGAAGACCCCTCGCAGGGCAGACCGAACGGATTAGCTCATCGCGATAGCTGGCTCGCTCCACGAAGATCTACGTTTTGAAACGTATGATGCAGGAGCCGCAGATGTAGCCGCGACCCAATAGTAGTCTTAGCAGCGGATGTAGCCGTGACCCAATAATAGTCTTAGCAACGGATGTAGCCGTGACCTAATAGTATCCGTACAGCAGATGTAACCGTGACCTAATAGTACCCGTACAGCAGATGTAGCCGTGACCTCAATAGTAAAAGTAGCAGCAGATGTAACCGTGACAATCGTAGCACGACTCAGACGCCCTAGGGTGGTTGCCCAGACACAGTACATACCTTGACACGGAGCAAAACTCTACGGCACAAACTAACAGTCGTCGCCACAAGCAAACATTGCAACGCGACAGACACGGCCTTCCGTCCGTCCCCTCTGCCTCTTATCCAGCACTGCCACTCAGTCGTGCGCGCTGAAGGAGCTCTGCGACGCCGTGAACATAAAAGGTTTAACGCAGACGACCATGTCATAAGCACTAGGAAAAAACTAAGTCGAAGGTGCATTGAGACTACCGCAATGCCAACGTCCAGAATGATAGCTACGAACATTTGTAATTTTTATTAAATTATTTCTATTCCATCCATTTCTTCATCAGAAGCTCCATCAAACCTCAGCAGCATACATGCATTCACTTTGGTCCTTACTATACCTACGGGGTGTAACACGTCTACCTCTTGATGGGCTTAAATCCTACCAATCCAACTGAAACAAAGTAGCATCACATTTCACAAGTGGTTTGTGCATGATTTTATGTTTTCCTTACTCAATTTCATTTTGGATCAGCTAATCCTTGCGTACAAAATGTTCTGTTCTTGCTCTGGAGTTCCATTGGTGCAGGTGGCAGCAAAATTTAACATAGTTAAGCTGAAGGCCAGAAACCAAGGCCACAACATCAAAATCTGCACATATATCTCAGTTATGGTGATCGTGCTGTATGCTTGCGAGAATTTCTTTCAGATTTTCAAATGGTTCTTTCATGATTACGGTATACACCAAGGGAACAGATGGTGGAGTGTTGCCGTTGCGTAGCAGATCAGCTTTGATGCTGTCCATGGATGCATCTATGAAAAGTCACCAGTAAGTGGAACGTGGTATTTCCATTTAATCAAAAAGCTCAGTGATACTACTAAAGCATATGTGATCCTTCATGGTGAACAGTGCCAGCAGCTCCTCTGTACGTTTTCTGTACAGTGTTACCTTCATTCCTTTCTAAAGAAGAAGGTTACGTTCGTGAAGCCTTGGTGCCAGACGCTCGCTTTGGCTCTGGTTAAATAAAGATCACTGGGTAAGTCATTTAGAGCCTCTTGAGAAAATGGGATTGGTTTACTCTCGCTCTCTGGATCATTGGGATCCACATATTCACCACTAGTATGTTTATCTCCAGTGCTGGAACTCCACATTTCTTGATCTGGAGGTTATGGCACAGGTAAATCTTTTGAGTGCTCTACAGGGCGCAATACTGATTGCAAACTTGGGTGCACAATGTCTGTCTATTTTTGCTGTAGAACAACCTGTAAAGTCTTGCCGACAGAAATAGCAGTAATTAGAGTGATTTCTCCGCCCACGCCATGTCATTGGCTCACCAAACTTCATGTAAACATTTTTTCCTGTATACCAGGCGCTCAGTGTCTTCACACATGTATGGCAACCCCCCTTGAGAATACCATGACTTGTCTTGATCTCCTATGTTACAATCAAACTACGCCATGTACAGTTTCTTGAAATGGCGTGTAATGAAGCTCTTTTCGTTGGCAAATGTTAATCCACATCATATATAGAAGTATTTGTTTGGATCATTCTTGCACTGTCTTCCACTCATTGTTGAAAACATATATGATCTGGAAGCGAAAAATATTATTGACCATAAGCTGTGAAATATAAAGTTTCAGGTCGTATCAGTCTGGTTTTTACTAGCATGATAAGGCGAGTAAAAACAAATCAAATAACCTTCATTTGTTCAACAGCATATTCTCCATCGTTAGTAAAAACTTCTGACCACCTGCTAACTAATTTTTTAATGCCTCGTTCATAGAAATCTTTGGGTTTGCCAAAAACGACCTGCAATTCATTTTCGATGTTGTTTTAGTCTTTCAAAGTTTTCCCCTTAAATGATTGTCTATAGACTCTTAAAGAGATGGAAGTCTGAAGGAGCAATATCTGAAGAATAGGGCGGATGCATCAATGTTTCTGTTTCAGCTTTTCAATTGTGTCTAAAGTCATTCGTGCTGTAAGTGGACGCGATCTGTCTTGCTGAAAGATGACGCCTTTTCGATTGACCAAAGTTGGGCTCTTCTTTTTCAAAGCGGTATTTAAGTCTTTGCAACTGCTGACAGTACAGTTCTGCCGTGATTGTTTGGTTGTTTTCAAGAAGCTCGTAGTGAATAATTATTCCTCTCATAATCCACCAAACACAAAACAAATTTTTTTTCGGATTGAGTCCTGATTTTGGTTGTGATTGCGGTTTTGCATGTCGATCTAGCCATTGATTTGACGTTTAACATTGCTGTACATAATCCACTTTTCATCTACTGTAACAACTTTATCCAGGAAAAGTTCTTGCAGTTGGTGGAATGCAAAGATGCACAAACATTCACGAGCTGCTGACGATTAACAGCGGAGAGGTCATAAGGAACCCACTTGCCAAGTTTGGGTTTCTTTCCCAGCATCTTTACGTGATGTTGAATCGTCATTGCACTCACATTAAGTTTAGAGCTCAATTGGCTTTTGGATAGTGCAGGATTAGCTTCAAGGGTTGCCTCCAATAATGCTGCATCAAACTCAACAGGACTAATTTCTCGAGGGCTATCTTCAAGGCTGTAATCCCTATTTCGTAACTTTTCGAACCTTCTTCTGCACGTCCGTTTAGTAACTGCTTCTGGACCATACACTTCTTGAATATTATTACCAGCTGGACGCATTACATCCTTTGTGGAACTGAAACAGCATTATGTGTCTTATGTGTTCTGTTAACGGTTCCATGTTAATTGAGGGGTTGAAGATAAAAATGGCTTAATCTTTCAATGACTTTCATTGCAAAGTGTATGAAAGACCACACTGGAGTGATTGTCTCGCAGAATAGACGACAGCTTTATACTTTTCTCTGTAATACAAGTTCAAACTTGTTACAACATTGAAAAGAACAGAACTTATACGAAATGATATTTAGTGAAAATTTAATTAAATAAAAGCCCACCATAATGAATCTGTGCAACACTCAAAACAGTGCAAGATTTCTGATACCACTTTTATAGGCAAATGACATGGGAAATCCGTTTCTGTTTTCTTTTCGCTGAAATTTTCTACAATGACAGTTCTGCAAAAGCCCACGCCTAATTCAATAACAAGGCCAGAAATGGATTTCCCATGTTATTTCACTTGTAAGAGTGGCCACAAATCTCTTGTACTTGTTTCAAATGTTGCGTAGCGTTATAATCGTTCACCTCGTTATTAGCCTTTAAATCTTTGCTGTTATCGCCTATTGACTATTGCAACCTAGTATGAAAAGACATGCCTCAATATCACAAGAATGTAAATAGCTCATTGCCAAGGAGGTATGCGAAGGGGTATTCAAGAAAAGTAATCATATATGCGTCCTCTCTCTTCAGTAAACTCGGCTGGACCCCAATTCAAGAAAGATTCATAAAGCCCCATACGCATTTCTCCTCATTATAACCCTTAGTAACCATCTTTGTAACCTTCCTCTTTAGTAGAGCTGATATTGTACAATTCCTTCCCAACAGAGTAACGAACCAGAAGTCGAATCGGAGAAATTTGTTCGTTAACTACCGCCTATCTGACATATAGCAGAGAGCTCTGTCAATATCACGTGCCTTACTCTGTAGCAAACTTCCGCAGAGTATAGAAATCCCTCGAGCAATGATAATTAATATCTAGATGGGACGTATTTTTTTGTCTCAACAATAATAGTACGCTGCTGGTTACACAAAAAATGTAGTTACGAAACACTTTAGCTCAAAGCACTAGTACATTCCTTCGTTTCGATGCAAAGTTCTGGTAGTGCGCGCTAGCAATGTGATCACTTGTATGTTAAAACGTATCGTGTTCGTACGCACGCACAGAAGTTAAAGCACTATTGCGACTTGCATTTTTGTTAACACCTGAATACTGGGAAATAGAGAGCAGCTTGCGCTATCCATCTGTACTTGCACATGCTCTCATGTTCCATGGAATGAACTTTTCTTCGGCTGGTAAAGTGATCTTTCATTGAACAAATTAATGATGCATCAAACGCTTGGGATTTCAGACACCTTATTCAACCTACTATTTGCCGTATTCTTATGAAAACGAGGCCAGAATCACCATAATTAAGGAATTCAATTCGTTGACGGTCTTAGAAAGATTAAAATTTTACCCTGTAATCATAGGTGCATGGTTTCATTTATATGAAAAAAAAATTTAATTTTAAAACCGTAAGTAAAGACAGTTTCAACTGCCTCACCTCTCAACTGGGCCACCTCTCAACTGGTTCACCTCTCTACTGGTCTACCTCTCTACTGGTCCACCTCTCTACTGGTCCACCTCTCAACTGGTCCACCTCTCTACTGGTCCACCTCGCAACTGGTCCACCTCTCTACTGGTTTACCTCTCAATACGTGTAGTGGCCATCTGGAGCCTGCTCATTGGAGAATCAGATATCCCACGTGTACAAACAGATGAAAACTTTTCATTGGTTGGAAAGTAGCCCAGAACTGAAGCGCCCCCGAGTCTCGTTCTTATTAACTGGTCGCAGTTCAAAAGCGAGAGCCAAACTAGCAAGTCAGAGGTTCCGTGTTCCTGGTAAATTCTGTGTGTGCCAACTGTATTTTTCCTTAACCTACCGTAGATATTCCAGTGGAGATACAATCGTCATCAAATTAATTTTTTAACTTCAGACAGTAAGCCTACATTTCAACAGCCGAGGTAACAGCCCAAGCACCTGCTTTTGTTACCAACCTGAATTGTTCCAAGATGACGAGTCTTCGTCTTCTTCTCTGCCTTCTGAGCTCCCTCGTAAGTACCGCTCTTAACGTTAAAATGGAATAGTTTTTTAAACGATTCATCTCGCTTCCGTTTCACTGCCGTCCTGCTTTTCAGCACCCATTACTTTTAAGGCGGTCAACACAGTAATTTGTACATTTTGATCCGATTGGTCTGAAATTTGGCCAGTTTATGTATTAAAAAACGACATATTTTACTCATGTAACTTTTTAGCCTTAATTTTTTGGAAAAGTTTGAAATGTAAGTTTTTTAGTTCATTTTTAGGCATACTCAAAAAAAAATAGAAGCCATTGAGTCTTTATACTAGAACAAATTCAAAGACTGTCTTGAAATCCTCGTTACATTGCAAACAAACTGATATTTTTGAATTTAGTATTCGAAACTTTTCGTTTTCATTTCATATATGCGATGTTGATCACTAACCAAAATATACCCAATTTTTGTTTTGAACTATGATAAAAAAAATTAAGTGCAAGAATTGGAAAATCGAAGACTGTCAGTTTGTTAGAAATGTTTCAAAGATTCTAAAACTGTCTTTGTTTTTTCCTAGCATAAAAACTCACTGCCTTCTATTCTTTTGATTGTTAAAAATTGGTAATTTTTCGTGAGAGGCCAAAACCAAATGTTTTTGTGTTTAAGTGTAATATAATGGATATTTTTTACCTGAATGCTGTATTCATGTTGTATTATCATTTACAAATAATATGCATGCATAATTTTATATCAACACTGGGAATTGCATGTTATGCATGTGTAATTTATTTGAAAAAGTACATTTATTTTTCATTTCTTGAAGAATGGCAAATTATTATATGTAGACTGATTTTTCTGAAATAAGCCATTATTTGCAATTTTTTAAATGAAACACATTTTGTTCTATTTATTTTTATTTGTTTTTGGCCTTAGTTTCTCAGAAAATGAGAAATATTTATTTTTTATTTCATTTCATCATATATTTCAAATGAATACAAGTCAATAAGTTTTCATGCTATAACAAAACCAAAGACAGTTATAGAATTCTTGAAACTTTGCTAACAAACTAAAACAGTTATATTTTTGATTTTTCTTCCTGTTTTATTTTCACTTGGAGTCAAAAGTTCATGGTTTTTGGTCCTCGTTCGCCCCCTTGGGGGTGATCTAGTGCCCGTAGCCCCATTAAAAATTTTAGGGAACATAAGCCCACCACGTAAGGATCCTTTTCCAACAAAAAAAATGGCCTGCGGGCCGACAGGGGCCTGGGTTGACCACCTTAATTTGTCAAAAAAGTTGACAAAGTACCAATCTCATGTTATTCTCCACTTTCAAAGGCTAAAAATGTTCTAGGTCATTGAATCAACCCCATTAATTACAAATATTGAATCCTTTTATACTTTTTTTTGTGTTTTACACTGCAGAAAGTTTGGTAACGACTGTTTCCCAACGCTCCAACGTTGCTAACTTCTCTTCGAAGCACAAAATGTTAATTTTTAGATTTGAACTTGGATGCGTCAGTATTTAGAAGAATATAACCACAAATAGTGTTCCCGCTCAGAATCCCATTCGCTAAAACACAGTAAGTTGAGAAGGAATGCTAGAAAACAAGATAAAAGTTGAAGCAGAGAGTCGTAGGTGCTGAAAAACAGGATAACAGTAAACCGATAAAAGATGGCATTCAACAAAACTAAAAACATTCTATCTGAACAAAAAGAAGGCCTACTTAACTCTCAGTTCGGGATCTCATGTCTTCCCCCTGGGAATTCTAATTCCCATAGATATAATTGTTGTATCCCCTTGAATGGTTTCCAATTCCCTATCCTATAACCAAACCTATTATGATGTAACCTAACCCATCGACTAATTTCCTGTTAAACTAAGAACAATATGTAACAAAATTCCTGCCAATTGACAACTCAAAAATACATAACGTTAGAGATGCATGGGAAAAGTATTTTCGTAATGAAATAGTCTTAACCTGGAAGTGTAATGGCCCTGACACTTACTCATTTCCTACGAACGAACACTCCGGTGGTCACTAAGGGATTCTCATGATGCAACTGACCGACCGGCAATCCCTAACTCAATTTTTATAAATACTAAATGAAAGCCTGGTCTGATGAAAGCTAAATAAAGGCACGACCTAGTTAATGTTTGCTATTTTCAAAATTGCTTACTACGATGGACTTTTAACTTGAATTGAATATTGAACTTTATTTAACTGTAACTTCGCAGTTACCGTGTTTGCATTAGCTATTCATCGCCTAAAACTAATTTCAATAGTACCTGAGCAGCAGTAAAAGTTTTGCTTTTTGCAAAGTCTAGCGATGAATAAAAGAGCAAAGAAACCTCTTTAGTAAGAATCAAATTTCTTTAAAAAAAATTTCAAAAAATAAAAAAAAACGTTTCGACCAATTTGTTGGTCATTTTCAACTTTCTGAAAAACACAAAAACACAGAATTATAGCAAGGTCAAAATACATATGAATCGGTGGAATTTTGAAATAAAAAGAGATAGAAACTATACTAATTGCAGAGCGAAGGCTAAACCTTCTTACTGTTTAAAGTCCCATGCATTGCAATTTATTTTTGGCGTATCTGAACTCTCAACACCCCAATATTAAGTTTACTACGGAAACGGAGAAACACAATTCTCTCTCATTTTTGGATAGTAAATTACCCGTAAAGATGGCAGTTTTCAAAGTTCTGTTTTTCGAGAGCAAACATTCACTGGGCTAGGAATAAGTTTCTTTTGTTTCTGCCCATTTATATATGAAATTGACAGTGTCAAAACATTACTCTCTAGGGCCTACAGTATCTGCTCTTCATTTCATATCATTCATAACGAATTCGAGTTTTTTAAATTGTTTTTTAGTCAAAATGGTGTTCCTTCAGGACTGGTAATTTCATGTGTAAAGAATTTTTTTGAATCATAAATTTTATTCCAGCGTACCATTACCTACTGCTCGCAAGAAACAATTTTATTTTTCATTTCCGTTCTTTGGCAAGCAGTCCGAGAAGCTCAAAAAAGATCTTTACTTGTTGCTGTCTACGTAATTTTTACATATGGACTTCAAAATGGTATTGGTTAATGCGTATAAAACAGGGTCCCATTTCAATTACAAGAACAAACTACCTAAAGGCATGCTCTCCTCCGTCATTTATAGATATTGTTGCACACGGTGTGCGTCGGAATACGTGGGTTCGACCATTCGAGCCCTGGATATTCGCGTGGGTGAGTATGCCGGTAGGAGTTTTCGAACTAAACAATTACTCTCTTCCCCTCCCCAATCTGCTGTTCGCTCTCATGCAGAGAGTTGTGACCATCCAGTTCGGCTAGACGATTTTAAAGTAATTTCTTCTACATCCTGTGTAATTAACCTTCGCATTTTAGAATCCCTGTTCATTTTAAAAGATAAACCTACCTTCAACAATACGCAATCAGCCATCCCTCTGCAATTTGTGTAGTTTCGATCTCTTTTTATTTCATAAATTCCACTGATTCATTTGTATTTCGACCTTGTTATAACTTAGTGTTTTTGTATTTTTCAGAAAGTTGAAAATGACCAATGAATTGGTCGAAACGTTCTTTTTCATTATTGAAATGTATTTTAAAGAAATATGATTTCTATTAAAGCGATTTTCTTTGCACTTTTATTCATCGTTACACGAGCATCACTAGTGTTCCTGGAAGTTAAATTTACATATCCCGAGAGCCGTTTCATAATATAAGGATCACTGATTTCAAAGATTTAAGGATTTCAGCACTGATGTGAAAGATGAAACAGCTCGTATTTTTTACTCATCGCTAACAAGTCAAAAATATATTTTTCTTATGTTATCATGGCATTGTTTCTGATTTTCAAACGATTCCAAACGCAGAACTCCATTATATGGCTTGCGTCAACTTCGTAGTATCAACAGCTGATTAAAATTTTTGAAATTTTGGAATTTTGATATATTAGATTTTCATTATTTTTGATTTTTGTAATCTTGAATTTTTATTATGGTGAATTTGTGTAATATTGGAGGATTGTAATTTTGGTTATTCATAATATTTAAAGTTTGTAATTTTGAATGTTTCTAATTTTAAATATTTATAATTTTGAATGTTGGTAATTTTGAAATTGAGTAATATTAAATGTGTTTAATTTTGAATGTGTGTAATTTTGAATGTGTGTAATTTTGAATGTGTGTAATTTTGAAAGTATGCAATTTAGAATGTGTGTAATTTTGCATGTGTGCAATTTTGCATGTGTGCAATTTTGAATGTGTGCAATTTTGAATGTGTGTAATTTTGAATGTGTGCAATTTTGAATGTGTGTAATTTTGGATGTGTGCAATTTTGAATTTGGTAATTTTGAAGTTTGTAGTTTGGAATTTCGTGATTTAGTATTTTGTAATTTGTAATTTGGTATTTTGTAATTTTGTAACTTGTAAAGTTGAACGTCAAAAATTGTGTGCTCGTATTCATATTAGTGCTTCTTACCGTTTCCCAACTCCCAAACAGTGTCCCTCAAGTCCCTCTTGTGTGTTTCCAAACTGTGTGCAGCTTTCGAAACTTCGTCTTGTTGAGTAACTTGGTAACCTCCATTTGGCCGACCCTGCAGAGGAAGAAAGTAGATGCATTTTCAAATAAGATTTTTTACCGGGCTTGGTTCAGAAAGTTTGGTTTTAAAAACTATACTTTCATGTTCCAGTTGCAGATGAGACAGTCCATCGCGCACGCTGCCCGCGATGATGGCAGCTTCGAAACGGTAAATATACCGCAATTAACACTGATTTCAAGCCCGATTGACTAAAAGTGACAGGATTTTCCATATTCCCTAAGTGTCATGAAGCAAAAATTTATTTATTATGTCATTCGTTGATTAATCAGGGAAAGTCTTTTTCTCTGAAAAAAGAAAGGAAGAAAAATAAAAATACTTCATTTCCAATAGAGATGGTACAAAATTACCATCATTGGTTTTTAAAATATCTTAAAGTTAATACACTTAGATGATACACACACACGAGTATTGTAATACCCATGTCACTAGTCGAAAAGAAATGATTGAGGGCAATGTACTCCTAATCTTGTTTAATCTACATTTGATAATGCATATAATGTTTATTATAAGAGATAGCACAATTTCATGGACGATGCATTTCCATTGTGGGGTGAAAACACTTTTGACAGCTTACATATACATGATATAAAAATTCGCAATTCTTGACGCCAGGAAATAATATATGAATCGCTTGTTTCGGCCGATGTTCAAAAATGTCATTTCAAGGCAGTATGAAAAATATATATATATATATAAGAATGAGGACCACGAAAATTACAAGTTTTGTATTTCTAATTAATTCATTTTAACATAACGGTCATTAGTTGCCTGAGCTTATGTTCACTCTGTCTTGTTCTGTTGCATTAGACCAGTCGATCATGTCTAGTTTAATTTACTGACTTAAAGAAAAACAATGTTCTTCAAAATTTTTAGAAAGTCACTTTATTAAAACGGTCATGACAATACTGATAAATTTGAAACACCCCTTGTTTTATCGTTTTTGTAGCTACGAGACAAGCTGCAGATAATATGTGACAAGGTGTTTAACGCATGACTAGAGTACGAGACTGAAAGTAATGTAGAGAGATTGAAGAAATGAGATCTCTTAACTCAAAGTCCAGCCGCGAAAGAGATGAAAGAATTTGACAGGCAATCAAAGAAAGTGATATGGATAACCATGATATGGATTTTTATGAGCAGAAGTCTAGATCAGTGTTTCCTAAAGTGGTCCGTACCGCCGCCCTCCTGGGGCCGTTGAGGAGATGCAAGGGGGCGGTAGGAGGGTACGCCTTGAATGGGGGCTTGAGCGCATATGAACGTAGAATTATGTCAATATTTCAAAATTATGTCTCGTGTCGTTTGTGTTGCTCACCGTCATTCATTGCATGATGCATATTACTGATAAAAGTTTTTGTATGCAAGCTTTTTCTAACCAAAGATACTTTTGACACTACTAAACGGAAGTTGAAAGCTTTTCCTGCTGCTGATAACTGTATTTGCCACTGAGCAATTGCAAGGTCAGCCTAAGTACAGGGCGTCAGTTCACTCAGTCGCCCTTTTGCATTCGTGCAAGAGTGCACTTGAAACGTAATCTCAGCAGACAGTTGAACAAATTTGTGACATTTAAGTGACCAACTCTAATTTACGTGCAAATAGAATGTAAATTTCTCATGTGGCAAATTGTACGTTAAAGACAGAAATGAGTGATCACGCACTTGTACTCTCGCTAATTTTTGCCATTGGTGCAAAATTGAATGAATATTTCATTTTCCTCTATCAATAAGATTACATTATCCATTGTTTGATATCTCGTAGTAATTTAGGGTGAATTTTTGGAAAAACAAATGTTTGTCCGGCTGAAATTCAAATTTAGATGGTAAACATGACGATACATGGTAGACGCTCTGCGCAGGCGCAGTAGACAAAACTGCTCTCCCCGTGCACGCGCAAAAGACTGGGTAAACACAGTTGAGGCAAATTTTTTTGTGGAAATGTTTGTGTGCAACGATTATGAATGGTATTTTCTTGACTAGTGGTCACGAAAAACTAAACAAAAAATGTTTCCCAAATCATACCGGAGACGGGCGTTTTTTTCCAAAAATACCTGAATTTTTGAAGTCCAATCACGTAGCTATCATGTTCTTCTGTTTTTCCGATATGTCAGTTAGGACTATTAGGTGATTAGTCCGTATGTAAGGTTTCTTAGTGTTACTGAAATTTGTTGTAAACTTATAGCACATATTCCTTTCAAAAGATTTTGTTGCCGTAATTGTGTCCAAAGACACATCGAAGAAAAAGTGCTGACAGTATTCTGTCAAACATTTAAAATTTGACTTTATCGCAGCTCCTCACAATGATGTAAGTGTCTTATTTGAGAGAAATAACTTTCTAACAAGGCGATGAAGCCGTCAAGACTCGCTGAACACTTGAAAAAAAATGCATCCTGTTAAAGTGAACAAAATCTGTCGTATTTTCAAGCTTTAAGAGACGAATTTTAGCAAAGAAAATTCATCGTCTCCCTAATGGCCGAACATAAACAAAAATCTAACGATGGACTCGTTTTTTCCTACAATATTGCAAAACTAATGTTTCTATTCTACTTTTACGGCAGTTGAAAAGTTCTTCAAAAAAAACAGACTCCCAATGAAAAACATTGCTTGTGCTACAGATGGTGCTTTAGTACTAATGGGAAAACACATGGGATTTCTTTCTCATTTGAAAAAGGCAGTAGCAGACGTTTTAACGATACACTGTGTAATTCATCGGCAGGATTAATGGTTATCAAAAATGTGAGCTCTCGTCTCCATAATACCTTTAGTATTTTTGTGCAATCAGTAAATAAATTCAAGAGCCAATCCCATTATTCTCGAATATTCCGTCAATTTTTTGTCGATAATAATGAAGAATTTGACCGTCTCCTCCTACAGACTGAAGAGAGATGGCTATCCAAAGACAACAGTTAGAAACGGTTTTATTCTCCATTCGAAACGGTCGTGCAATTCTTACAGGAAAATAAATGCAGTGATTTAAGTGAGGGTCTCCTGGCATGCAAAAAAGGCATGGCAAATATAACTGATTAATTCAGTATATTCAATCACCTAAATTTCCAACTGCAAGATGATGATATAAACCTTACTCAGGTAAAATCTCTGATCTCTAATTTTATAGAGAAGCTATAAATCAATCGAGAAAACATTGGTCGTGGCAATTTGTCCCATTGTGACAGCCTTGACTCGAGAGGTGGGGAGAGTTTCAGGGTTAAGGATTCCACCGTGGTTTTTGCTTGTCTGAGGCTGCCTTTATTGTATTACATAAATTTTTCTGAAAGAGAAAAGTCTAGTTGGCAGAAAAATAATACAAAAATATGCAGTTTTTTAGAGGTTCACAAACCTAAAGCTGATGCAAAGTGCAAATCATAAATGACCCAAAAGTTTGGGCAGTACTGCATCATTGGCACAAGCAAAACTATCTCAAGTGAAAACGGGCACCACTTCAGCGGCTCGGCCAACGCACAAATTATAAGCGAGTCTTAGTAAAATTTTCATGTGTGCATCCCAATGGCTCACTAAATTATAAGCAGTCAACCTAATGAGACACTTATAAAATACTAAGGTCATGTAGTATTCTACACACTGATGTCTAACTAAGGTAGACGCTGAATTGAAGTTACACGGCTATTCCTACATAAGCAGTGCTCGGCAACTTCAATTGTCTCTGATTCAACATGACCAGTCACAAAGGTCTGGTAACATAGCAGCACTACTTAAACATATAACACAACACATCTACAAGGAGGAACAATATGTGAACAAGAGGGCACATTTAGACACATCAGTACAAGTACATCAATTACCTAAAGAGAATGAACAAAGTATTTTAGGACACGCATAATTAGCTAGGTGAGCTAACATATCCCACAGTCAAGTGAACAGTCAAAATTACAAAATCAAAAATAGACAAGCTCATCACACTCTTTAGACTGGTATGCAATTTCAAAATAATTCCACACAACAAGTCTGGTAAGAATCACATAGCTCTGCAAGTCAGAGTCTTATAATCACACCAAAAATAGCTATGAATGGCAGCTAGGATCTATACAACTCAGTGTGCATAGATCAAATTAACAACTAAGCACAATGAATCCAGCTGTGAATTCTGGCAAATTAGTTAAATGGCACTGACAAGCACAGATCAAATAAGGCTCAACAATCTAATCAAACAAAGATGACTGAGTGTTAGCAAGAGAGTCTTACAACACTGAACAACACAGATCAAAAACCTCTTAAAAAGCTTAAAAACCTAAAAAAAACTTTTTTTAGATCAAAAACAGACTTGAAAACTAACTGTGAGTGTTAGCAATAGAATTACCTAACATTGGCACCACTAATGGAGATCACCAACGTAACTAGAATTTTGAGAGCAAACAACAGAAAAGCTGTGACAGCATATATTCCAACCCCCAGTCCTTGAAGATTCCAACAGCTCTCACTGGGTCACAGGATTTACTGCCACCCTCCAGTTAATGTCCAACACAAAATACGTGCCTAGACACCAGAAACAACAGCTTAATTTGCCAATTTCACATATTATTTAACACTCTTCACTTACATTTCCTTCTCTGGAGTCTACACACTACACTCAAAGGTTCTCTTACATGACTGGCGGCATCTGTTCGGTTCGCCAAGTTTAAATACCTAAAGTCCGGAAACGAGATACCAAGACCTTATAAATATGGAGATACCAGACTGGGTGCTGAATCCATTTACTTATGTTGGTGAGAGCGACACTAATCTCGTAATTCAAGAAAACTTAATTACTGCAAAGAACGCCTTTGAATTGAAGCCTCTCTTAAAAAAATCGAGCGCGGATTTTTGGTTGCAGAAAGAAATGCCAGAAAGATATCCAAATTGTTGTGGGAGGAAATTCAACTTTGCTTTCTTGCTTTCCTTTCATCTCGCATGGATGAACGCGGATTTAATGCAGCTTCTAGACTCCTTACTAAGCAAAGAAATCGCCTGCAAATTGTAATAAGGGGAGATTCGAGACTGCTTCTAAGCAGCATCGACCCTAGAGTGAGTGATTAGTTAGCAAACACCAATTCCATCCATCTCATTAAATTTTCTAAATAAAAGGTGAGTTTCTCGAAAAGTTTTTTTCATCATTATAACTCACTTATATATCATGCATCTTGTAATTTATAATATACAGTAGTATAATCTTTAGGGGCGGTGGAAAATCGAATAGTGTCCTAAGATGATTGAAAAAACTTTGAGAAACACTGGTCTAGATGCTCACACAGGTTGTTGGGTGACACGTTGCAATGGTTAAGTTTAGGACTTTGAACTCAAATTAATTTTATTCACATCTCCTTGTATTAAAATTACTGCCCTTTTATTAAGTGAAGTTATTTCCAAAAAATATTCTCAGTGCTTCCTTCCTACTTTTTCAACATTTCTTACATTTTTTTGTACATTTCATCATGTTTCATTAGCTTCTTTCAATCTTGCTGTTTCTGTGCATAGGGTGTGGGGGCACACCTTGTACACAAAATTCCCGTTCTTATTGTTCCGTTCTAGGTGATGTCTTTATCATTTCTCTTTAAGGAACACCTTCGCTATTGTTAAGCTTAAACTAGCTTATCCAATCTGAAATCCTTTTTGAACATGAGCCCATGCTTGAAATTACGAAATTTTATATATTTTACCCACCTCTGGTTTCTAAATTTAACTCTCAATTCGCTGAGCAACAAAACTGTGCAAATATTTTGAGCTAATTTAAGGACAGATAAGTGTGTGCTCATGCTTCTGTCTCTAAAAACTGAAGTGGAGTTCAGGCGGGATTTTCTAAAGAATTTAATACGTTGACTGCGTAGTAGTACATTTACATATACAATAAGTTAATTGTTCATTGACGTTTCAGTGTCAATGAATAGCAGTTCAATTATTTCACCACCTGTATTTAAATTAGGCTATGATGTACAAGCTAAAATGAAATCGTGCCATTTTTTCCACTTCTTAGAAAGGATAAATATGAAATTATTTAGTAGTAAAGACGGCTTTCTCATTCTGCTACTTCCAACTCAACCAAACTGACCGTAGCAACCGCACAAACGCAGCTAAAGATTTTAACGTCCAAAATTTAGTTTAGAAATTATTTGAGT
>JACJUY010002563.1:0-45534 GCA_014220935.1 Platorchestia sp. MABIK | reverse complement strand
ATGTCTTTATCATTTCTCTTTAAGGAACACCTTCGCTATTGTTAAGCTTAAACTTGCTTATCCAATCTGAAATCCTTTTTGAACATGAGCCTATGCTTGAAATTACGAAATTTTATACATATTTTACCCACCTCTGGTTTCTAAATTTGACTCTCAATTCGCTGAGCAACAAAACTGTGCAAATATTTTGAGCGTATTTAAAGACAGATAAGTGTGTGCTCATGCTTCTGTCTCTAAAAACTGAAGTGGAGTTCAAGCGGGATTTTTAAAAGAATTTAATACGTTGACTGCGTAGTAGTATATTTACATATCCAATAAGTTAATTGTTCATTGACGTTCCAGTGTCAATGAATAGCAGTTTAATTATTTCACTACCTTTATTTAAATTAAGCTATGATGTACAAGCTAAAATGAAATCGTGCAATTTTTTCCACTTCTTAGAAAGGATAAATATGAAATTATTTAGTAGTAAAGACGCCTTTCTCATTCTGCTACTTCCAACTCAACCAAACTGACCGTAGCAACCGCGCAAACGCAGCTAAAGATTTTAACGTCCAAAATTTAGTTTAGAAATTATTTGAGTTTAACTAAATTAATAATTTCAGTTAACTTAGCTAACATCATGAACTATAGGACAAAATATGTGTACGCTGTTCATATGTGTTGGTAGTGTAGCTGCTCCCAAAATTATGTAGCGAGTGTTGACACCGCGTGGCCAGGTGTGTAAACACCTGCAGCTACGCGCTTGTTCTCGTAAAGAGCAGCGCTCGGTGTACGTGATTATCTGCGCGTCCTCTAATGTTCTCAAATCAATTGACCTCCTCTCAACAGTGACTTTGGCTTCGACCGCAATTGGCTAAATTGAAGTTCAATATTCAACTCAAATTTAAAATCAATTCATGTGAGCAATTTTGAACATAGCAAACATTAACTGGATCGTGCCTTTATTTGGCTCTTGTTGTTTATGAAAATGGAGTTTGTGACTACTGGTCGGTCAGCAGCATTATAAAAATTCTCTCTGTGGCCATCGGTGGCGCACGTTGCGGTCAAAGTGTTAAAAGGGACATTTACGAAGCTGAAACTTATCAGCGTTTGTATAGTTTCTGGTTTCATTAACTTATTGACAGAATAAAGAGGTCTGATGTGAAGAAACTTTCAAAAAGTTACGGAATTTATATTTTTATTACAGGAGACATAAAATACGCAGGTAGGTAAGATTAGCTAGGTTTGTGTATTTTATGTTATGAGATGTGGTGTCTCCAGGAAAGATACTGTTAGGTCACACCTATACAGGTGTGGCCAATGATTTTGGGAAATGGGAATTTTTCTATTTTCTCGTTAAACTAAGGTATAGTCTTGCATAGATTTTAATTGGTTGCTTCCAAAAAACATTATAAAGGATGAATAAATTCATAATTGCCCAAAAACAATTTTTAATAACCTACAAAACTAAAAAGTAGTTATCCTCAATATTTGCAATGTTGACAACGCATCTTCAAAACAGTTATCACACGCTTTGGCACGCTGTTTACTAATTTTTCAATGATATTATGATCAAAGGACCTTCACTCTTCTTCAATTAGTGCTCCAAATTGCGCTAAATTAGATGGCTTCTTCGTGTTCACTCGACTTTTGATGATCGACCATAAATTTCCCATCGGAATCAGAGCCGCCAAATTTCCATGCCAAGGACCCGAAATCTCCATTCCATTGTCATCAAGGACTTTTTTAAACCACTCTGACATTATGACAGGGACGCCATCATGTTGGTAAACTATCTCTTTGTCGTGAAACTAACCAGCTATCGTTGGAAAAAATTGATCTTTTAAGACTTTCAGGTACCAGGCCGAATTCATTGCTGTGTTTTTGGGTAAAATCGTCAGTACTCTAGTTCCCTTACCTGAAAAGCAACCCCAGACGTGAAGAGTGGCAGGATCCTTGATCGTTGGAGCGACACACTCATTTTAAAACTCTCGCATTTTCTTCGTCGCAAGAGGCTTTTCCTGAAGTTGGCAAAAAAGGAGGAACGGTGATTCATCGGAGAAAATGACTTAGCCTCATTGTTCAGCAGTCCAATGCTGGTTTTTCCTACAAAAATTGAGCCGGTCTTTGATGTTCTTCGCCCTCAAAAGAGGTTTCTTCGCACAATCCTTGACGCAAGTCCGTTGTCAAAGAGTCGACGTCGAACAGTTCGCGCTGGAGCATGGACGCCATTCCTCTCCCATTCTAGCTCAAGCTCTGAACTGCTGGCAGTCCTTTCCCGCACTAAAGCCCTATCTTGAAAAACAGACGACAATCTTTTCCTGTCATGGGCTGTCTTCGCCACCATGGATTTTGTCTCGTTGAATTGTTTTATCATTCTGTAGACAGTTGACGATAATGCAAGTTGCTTGGCAACGATTTCATTTCTTGATAGACCACTCTGATAGAGATGAATGATGATTTTCTAAATTTTTTCCAAAATCTGCATGATTTTGAATCTAGTAAAGGCAACATTTTTTAAAAATCTAAAAAAACGGATAATTGAACAAAATATTTGGAAATAAACATGCCACTCACCTTGCAAACGATTTTTTCATCAGTTCTAATGCCCGTAACAACTTTTGAACCAGCTGAAATAGGTTTTCCATAGTTTAAAAAAACAAAATTGGTTAATTTTCAAGAAAATCAACGTAATTTTTTTTCAATTTCGCTTCCAAATAATTTTGCTACAGTATGGGATTGACAAGGATTAGCCATAAGTATATTCTGATTTAAAGCCCTGAAATAAAGTTTTTCTCAAAATAATTGTCCACACCTGTAGATGGACTTTTGGGATTTCTTTTTTCCTTACCAACTTTGCTTCTTTCAGTTGACACATTTTCGTCGCTATTTCTTCTTTGCCTTTCTTTAATTTTGCTTCTTTCTTTTTCTTAATTTTTTAGCGTGGGGTATCTTGAATAGGAACATACCTTGTGCATTGATTCCACATTTTCAACAGCCCTACTAAATGCCCCTTTCTCTTCGCTCTCTTGAAATCGCCTTTCTTGTGGCTTGGAGGTCTCAAACTAACTAGAATAATGATGACAAGTCCTAATCTTCAGGTCAAATTTATCTCATGTTTGGTTATTCATTCAGCAAACTGTGAACTTCTGAACTCGGAAGTTTTGACGTTGATGCAAATTGTCCTCAGTATACCACGGATGGAGGACCGAGATCCCAGTTGTTCTCTCAATGCATTGCGGAAGCTATGTCGGTCGAAGGCACGCTGTTCTCTGTTGCTGTCAGCGAGGACGAAGAATACGTGCGTTTTGTGCCCATCGAAGCATTGGAAGTCAATTGGGCGGCAGTGGACTTCGGCAGTAATCCGAACACTATTCAATGTGCCGAGAAGGCATTCGAACTCGGTGTGTTGCATATACTCTAAAATTGAAAGATATCTACGTTGAAATCTACTAACCATCTTCACTGCTCTATTTTCAGGCAAGGAATTTTTCCTCGGTGAGAAACCGTTTGAAGTTTTCAGTGTTACTCTCATTTTGTACGTACTTAACCCGCGCTGTGGCTCCTGAGTGTTTTAATTTCTTTCATTTTCTTACCTTAATGTAAAAAAAATCAGAACAACAAATTTCATGGAGTGAAAACCTTTTTCAAGAAATTATCTTTATTGTTTAAAATGTGAGATTTCGAGAATTTTTTCTTCGTTAGCTGTTACAAAAGATAATAATCTACTTGTCTTACTTATCAAAAAATTAAGAAAAAGCCAAAAGATAGACAAATTTTATCAGTTAAATCGAGTTTAATGTTAAAAAACTGAGAAGTGATGAACGGTTTGTTCAATGGATTTTAACTTAACTTTAACACTTTATTATATTTTTTTCGTACCTTTCTATATCTTGGCTCATCTTTCTCGTACCTTTCCAAATCTTGCCTCTTCGCTTTCGTACCTTTCCTAGTTTGGGCTTACATTTTCTGTGCCTCACCTAATTTGATTCACTCCTTTCGTGCGTCTCCAAATTTCAAAGTACTTCTTGTGTATCACTGGATAACTTATTTTTTTAAGTAATTTTTTACTCATCTTCACTACATTTCCGAGCCTTTTACAACGCTCAACGGGGAAAAAATTGGTCTATCATAAATTTAACTTATGGTGGAATATATTAAATTTAAGTACAATTATTCACCCTGAGAAACGCGGCTTAGAAGGGTGAGCTCACCGTGGCAAAATCAGCAGTACGAAAAACGGGTGACATGAAACTGCATTCAAAATATCATGCTCAATAGGAAGAGGGTCACGTTAATTATCGAAGTTTCTTTAATGATCGGAAGACAGAAATTTACGTGTGTATATCAAGTTTAAACCAACAAAATGGACGCATTTAATTTATTGTTGTTTTTATGTGTTGGTAGTAGAAGAAATATATTTATTATTCGTCTCACATGAAATATTATTATTAGCATTTTCCTCCTTACGTGCCCATAAGTTCAAGCCTATTGTCTACGTCTATCAATATAGCTACAGAATGATTCAGAAGGGAATGTTGTATGATTCTGACTGTGACCTTTTACCATAAATTAACTGTAATTTGCAGGAGCGTACATGTTCCAATTCGACGGAGACTGCAAAGTGAGCGAGACGCACACCTACGATCTCAGCGGTGAACAGGGCTGCAACGGCGACGTGGTCTACATCACCAACAAGGGTAACACCTCACAAAAAAGATAGAAAGTTTATTTCAATAAAAATAACACTTCAGAACTAAACGTTCATTTCCAACAAGGACAGTACAAAAACTGGCACAGGCTTTTCCCAGTCCACTTGCGTCCTAAAACATCTGGTTGCATTTTGTGATGATTTTTTATTGAAGATCGATTTATATTCCATCTTCATTTGCTCTGATCATACTTTTAGCGTCTGGTCATCATATCAGTCGAGCAAAGGTCGCGTCATTTTCATTCACACAGCTATTTCGTTGCACTAAGTTAGACCTATAACTATTTCTGCACACTTGATAAAAAACTTTGCAAAACCCAACATTTGGATGCTAAACAGAGTTGAATGCCAGGATCATATGGTGATAAATCGTATTAAAACAAAAAGTAAAATTTTGTTAAAATTAATATCATAATTCCATAAGAGAAGCTCCTATTTGTTTTTTTATTTTTTTCGTTTTTCCTTATGAAGGTGTGATAGTGGCGAGAGCGTTGATGGATTATACTTTGTTTAGCAGGGAAGTGTTTTGTCGTTTGCTTGACGTGCATGTATACCGTGGTGAGATGAATGGGATCTCGGGTCATTACTTGGTAGAAAGCAAGTTGAGAGTGAGTGGAGTGTGATGAGGTGCAAAAAGGAGGAGTGAAAGGGAGGTATTAAATGTAAACAAGTTGCATGAATCTGAGTGTGCATGAGAGTATCAGGAGAAGATGAAAGTAGAATATGAGAGGGTGACGGTGAGAGAGGTTAGTGGAGTGGAAGGGGAATGGAAGTTATTCAAAGATGCAGTGACGGAATGTGCAAAGGAAGTGTTAAGGGTTAAGGAAGGTTGGAGTTGGTATTAGAAAGGGGAGTGAATGGTGGAACGGAGATGTGGGAGCGGCTGTGAGAAGAAAGCGGAAGGCGTTCGAAAAATGGCTTCAAAGGATCAGCTAGCATAATTTCAAAGAGTATAGGGAAAGGAAGAAAGAAGATAGAAGAATGGTAAGGAGAGCAAAAGAAGCGGCGGATGAGGAGTGAGGGAGGAAGTTAGGAGGGGATTTCAGTGAGAGAAGGAAATTTTTTTGGAAGGAGGTGAAGAGAATTAGGAAAGGACAGGTGGAGAGTGAGGAGTGAAGAATACAAGTGGTAGGCTGCCAGTGGAGGAATGCGATGTGCGGAAGAGATGGGCGGAGTATTTTAAGGAATTTTTGAACGTGAAGAATGACAGGGTTGCGAGAGTGCTAGATGTTGGAAGTGAATTAAGAATGCCTGTGTTCGGAGAAGTGAATAGTAGTCGAATAAAAAGTGAAGAAGTGAAAGGTGCGTTGAATATGAAGAAAAATAGGACAGCTCCATGTAGGATGGCTGAACGATTGAATGTCCAAAGAAAGGAGGAAATGCAGTGGTAGAATATAGTTGGTACGTCTGTCTAAAGTGTGTTTTGATGCTGTAAAGTGCCTGTAGATTGGAGTAGCGCGTGTGTAGTTCCGTTGTATAAGGGGAAGGGTGACAGGTATGAGTGCAGTAATTCCAGAGGTATAAGTCTACTGATTGTCGTTGGGATAAAACGGTTTTAATTTGAAGAGATGGGCGGATGGCAGATGAGGTGCTAACTGAAGAACAATGTGGTTTTAGAAGTGTTGTGTGGATCAAATGTTTGCTGTAAGACAGGTGAATGAAAAATACTTTGTGAAAGAAAAAGACGTGTATTGAACATTTTTGGATCTGGAGAAGGCGTATGATAGGGTGGACCGTGAGACATTATGGCAGGTTGTAGGCTTGCATGGAGGGGGTGGGAGACTGTTAAATGCGATCAAGAGTTTCTACATTGATAGCAAAGCATGTGTGAGAGTAGGGAATGAGGTGAGTGAGTGGTTGTGACAGGCGTGAGACAGAGATGTGATGTCGCCGTGGTTGTTCAATTTGTTTATGGATGATGCAATGAGAGAAGTGAATGCGAGAGTGTTAGGAAGAGGTACGCAGTTGGTAGGACAAAATGGGGCGAATTGGGAAGTGTGTCAGCTGTTGTTTGCAGATGATGCGGTGCTTGAGGCTGATTCAGAGGAAATACAGCAGAGACTGGTTAATTGTAGAGTTTGGTAGAGTGTGTGAAAGACGTAAGTTGAGAGTTAATGTAAATAAAAGCAAGGTGATGAGATGTTCATGAGATGGAGTGTTTGGAACATTGGATGCGAGGATGAATGGTCAAGTGTTAGAGGAGGTAGAACATATTAGGTACCTCTGGTGGGACGTGACTGTGAATGGTAGTATGGAAGTAGAAGTGAGACATCGAGTGAGTGTAGGCTGCAAAACATTGGGTGCAATGAGGAAAGTTTTGAATGCAGGAGTATGAGTACGAGAGCTAAATGAGGACTGTTTGAAAGCTTTATCGTGCTAGGTTTGCTGTATGGAGCAGAGTCTTGGGGTTTGAGAGCAGCTGAGAGGAAGAAGCTTGATATGTTTGAGATGAATTGTTTGAGGAGTATGTTTGGAGTAACAAGAAGAGATAGGATTAGGAATGAGTTGGTTATGGAGCAGACAGGTGTTGTCAAAAAGATGAGTAGGCGGGTGGATGCAAGAGTGCTTGGATGGTTTGGGTATGTTAAAAGAATAAATGTTGAGCTGCTGGGAAAAAAATGTATACGTCGGAGGTGAGTGGTATTAAAGCGTGAGGAAGGCCACGGATGAATTGGATAGATGGGGTAAAACGTGCATTGTATGAGAGTAGTCTGACTGTGACTCGATCACTGGAAGCCTACCCGCTCGGTCAGTATTTGACGCGGTCACTCAAAGCCTGCCCGCATGGAATGGGGTATTGTGTCCTGTCATGTGCCGGGGGAGGCTGCACACAAATGAAGAGGCCGGGGTAAACCAGCTATGGCTGTCGGGCCTGACTGTGGAAAAGGGTGTACTGGGGTGCTATTGATCCGGGCAGTTCTGGTGCGGCCTATGCTGCCTCTCTCGCCTCCTAGTGAAGGATGAATGATTGTGGTTTACGGTCGGCTACCCTCCCGTAAGGAGGAAAAGCCAGGTATATATGTGTATGTGCGTTTTTCCATTTGACATTATTTTAAAATATTCAAGTTCATCACTTATTTACGAGCTTTTTGTTATGACTGAAGCCCTTGTTGATACCAGTGATGATGAAATTTTGAGTAAAATTTATTTATTATATTCACACACCCTAGATTGTTGCTCGATTCGTACATGCATTTCTGAGTTTTGAAGCTTGGCGTCTTTTTAAAATGCTCAATCCTAGCTCTGGGAGCTGTGAATGTTTGCTTGTGAATAGTATTTTTGACTTGAAAATTTCACGATTCTTAAATTTTATCAAAACATTTGTTTCAGAATTTGAAACCATCGATCCTGTAGAGGAAAACGACGGATGTTTGGTCTCCACCGGCAGCGGCATTACTTTCGGAGGTTGGTAGGGCTTATTTCGTCAGTTTGCTGCCTGGAGTTTTTCCAAAACGAGTTCAAATTAAAAAAATGGAATACACTTTCGGTTGAATTAAAGCTGCCATGCTACGGAGTATTGATAATACGACAGCTCTATTTTTCATCACGTTGGCAATTCCGGCACTTATTTATACAATTCCTTTGGGATATTACAGAAGCATTGAGATACAAAATTTTCTTAGAAGCTCGACTCAAACTTTATGACTATGTGAATTTAGAAATTATGGCATAGGTTCCAAACCCACTCAAATTGTTTCGTCTTGTCTGATTTCAAAGCAGCTAATTTAAGAACATTTCATAAATTGCTCCTAAACAGGTGTTCTTTTTCTAGCTGAAGGCAACGTCTTCAAAAGTGTTCGACACTTTCGCATTTGTGAGTGGATATAGAGTCCCCTCACAGAACGAACGAGCAGTAGTCGCTCGTCATGTTTTCGTTGAAGCGTCCTTGATTTCAGTCTCACATCCGAATAATTTCTTGGGGGATTTTTTCACCACGTTCGTCACTGATATTAGTAATATTGGATGAAAAGAAATTTAGATGAGAATATAAAGAACGCATCTTAAGTATCCGACACTTCATAGCTTGATAGGCCTTTAGTAAGTCCATTGATTTTCCAAAGTTGCCAGCCCGATGACAGCCGAGGAAGTTCTGAACTGCATGAGCAAAGGAATTCCATGCTTCCAACTCGTGTGCAGTCAGATTATTGCTGAACTCCCTGTTGTGAATAAATTCTCTGATCTCTGGTTCATGAAAACTGTCTACTTTAAGATCAGCATCAGTTTTCTTTGCGCCAAATTTTTCTTTGAAATACTGGAATGTTTCAGAATTGTAGGTTAATGTCTTAGCACAATGTTTTATCACAATGCTTCATAAGGCCATGTGTAGGATAGAATGGTGGAAGATAAATTTTCAATAGAGGAACCAAAGGAATTTGCAGCACTTTGAATTGACCAACCGGATGTCCTCTTTCGGGCCACTTGTTGACCTTATAATGAATCCTATCGTTACGGCTGTTTCATAAACATGCAAAACGCTTATTTTGTTCATCCTTGCTGTAGTCCAAGAAGTAAAAAAAGTATTTTGAGACCGCCACAAACATTCCACTAATGATGCGAGTAATGAACAGGCGCCGTTAGCCAACAAGTCAGTTGTAAACTAGGTGCAAGCTCCATGGTAACAAATAGATATGTCATGGAAGGAGACTTATTTCCAATTATTTCACACTTCATTTATCAGTTCAGTTGAAATTACTTCATGATTTGAACATGGATTTTAAGGTAATACGTAGAAAAAGTCTCTTTGAAGTAACGAAAAATTACGTTTTTTTGAAGGGAACGAAAAGTCACGTCTTTTTGATAAGGTTTTCTGGAAATATGTCTTTTGCAGACATATTTCAGATGATTGAAAAGCTGTGAAATGAGCAATTGATTTAGAAATTAGCAGATTATAACACAAACTGAGGATTACCAGTAAAAGAAACGGACTTTTTATTGAGGGCATTTCTCTCTGTAAGGAAAACTTGCGTTTAGCGTCCGATTTTAGATACGCATTTTGAGTCGGATGCGTTGAAACATCTCATTTACGGTAATTGTCGAGATGATTCAAACTTAATGAGTAGATCTTTTAAACTAAAACAATGTAACATGCATTAAGTGAGAAACTGAGACAATACTTACACCCCGCATGATTTGGTCTCTAATTCAGTTACACTTATTGTAAAATTTGTTCACAAATTAGTGCAAAATTTTGATCTAACTTTTGGTTCATGCTTCATTTAAATTTCGAAATTATTGTGAGATTACCTACATAAAACACCACTCGACTCTAATGTCTAGAACGCATTCCCCCTCGAGTTGACCCCACCTGATTGATATGCATTTGATTTATCAAAATGATCTAATTATACAAATTATATTCATGGTCGAAATGACACAAACCCATCAATTTGGTCACGCAGGATAATAATGGGATAGGAAGCTGCACTCTCCGTTGTTTTAGAGATTTTTTGCTACCCTCATGTACGATTATCATTTTATGTCTCAATTTTTGACCCTCAAAAATCAAAGCGCGTTAAACTTTAAATCTATCTCTGCACCCAGATAAACTCTAAATCAATCTCTGCACCCAGATAAAACTGAATCAATCTCTGCACCCAGATAAAACTCTAAATCAATCTCTGCACCCAGATAAAACTTTAAATCAATCTCTGCACCCAGATAAACTCTAAATCAATCTCTGCACCCAGATAAAACTGAATCAATCTCTGCACCCAGATGAAACTTTTATTCATTCGGAATTTTTACTGTTCCCTTTGCCACGTTTTACTGGCATCGAAATTGTTGAAAAGATTATCATAGTTTTTTCGAGTATTTCTTTTTTTCGTGTATTGGGAACAAGTAAGTCGAGACAAGGATTTGATACAGGTTACTCGTGCCAAGGTGCGGGTTTCCAGCCCACCCGCACCTTCCCGTGGTGATGCTGTTAGTATACCTGCTTGACAACTCTGGTTGGTCGTTAGGTATATTTGGATAGTGAATTGGTTATTGTAAGTGTTATCAAAACTCACTATCGCGGATAGAACCAACGCGGGGGGCGCCTAGGGCACTACGGTGCTCTAGGTCAATATATTTATTCAGATCAGTTTGTGCGTCCTGAATTTAAAATTAAGGTATAGGTTTATAACCTACGTGTTTCGCTGCCTATTGGTGTTCGAGTTGTGTTCTGTTTGTGTGCGTAAATCTTATTCTTGTGAGCAACATTATAAACACACGTCCCGGTCCTAGAGGCCTCCAGCCCCTAAGACCGTGGACCATGAGGAGGGGTAATAGGGGTTCGCGGTTGGCGACTACCGAGGTCGTCCTGTGAACAACACGAGACTGACACAGACCAACAATGCTGAAGCTTCCTCCCAACAAGCTGGTGTCAAAACCATCAGGACGCCAATCAGCAGTGCAAATCAGCGTCTAGTGAGCGGCAGCTCCGCGACTTCATCCGTGCCTTCTGGGACAGCGGTGGGGAGTGGGGCGAGTGGCGATGCATCACGGGGAGCAGTTGCAGAGCGAGTGGGAAGATTAGAAGAGAGGGTCAGCGAGTTGACACAATGTTTGAGCAAGGTGAGCCACCATGGAGGTGCTACCGGAACACTAACATTTAGCACGGAGCCCTCTACAGCCACAGTGGAAGAAAGGATCGAAAAGTTGGAACAAGCCATCAGTAAGTTGGTCGACGTGGCGTCAGCTTCGTCTTCCCCAGAAAAGCCAATGAATCCCGGACGTCCTGCAAGACCTCCCAAACAGAAATATGTTCCACTTGATATGATGAATCTTCCGCTTCCAACTACGTTTACTCAATTTTACACCATGAAATTAACACCCGAGACAAAGCGCGCGATCGATCCGTATACTGTAAAGGCAGTAATCTCAAATACCACCAATTTTTCCCCCAAATCTATCACAACGAGCGAAAAGAAAAGCTTCACAGTCGAGGCGAAAGATGTCAAACAAGGACAGTGCCTGTTATCCATCACTAACATAAATGGCACGCCGCGTGAAGTTTTCCCCCATCCAAAACTAAATACATCGAAAGGGATCATTTACATTAATGAATATAATGTTGATAATTCTGAAGAATTTGCCTCAGGGCTCAAAGAGAGTTATGACATTAAAGATGTCATTGACGCCACCTTTATCAGAACAAAACGCGAACAAACCAGCGCCCTTATTTTGGAATTCAACTCTGAGAAGCCCTCGGAATACATTTACATACCAGGCGAACGATCTGACACCCGTGTTTATCCATACATAGATAAACCAATGCACTGTTCCAACTGCCAGCAGTATGGACACACAAAAAAACGCTGCAGTAAACCAACCACATGTGCCAGGTGCGGAACAAAAGGACACACCTTGGATCAGTGCATCGAGACGCAGGCCGTGTGCCTCCACTGCCAGGGGCCGCACTTGTTAGAAACAAAACCTGCCCTGAACAAATTGAAGAAGAAAAAATCTTTGCCATACAAAACAACCAGAAAGTAGGCAAATGCCGGGCTAGGAGCTGTTCCAAAACCCTCAAGACAACGCCGTTCAATCCGCCAAGACGTTTGTCTCACACTACCAGTGCACCATGGATCCAAATAAGAAGCATAAACTTTCGCCTTGGATATTGGAAAAATACTTAGAACGAGAGTTTGGACAAAAGCCGACAAAGATAACCACCCAAGGCCTAAACACATTTGTAATAGAAACAACTGATAAAAGCCCAAACAACAATATCTGCCACGTAACATCCCTCAATAGCATCCCAGTCACCATCTCAGAACACCCTCATTTCAACACAGTTAAAGGACTAGTGTTTCTGTATGAGTTCGACCTAGCATCCTTCGATACCTTCCGCGCAGGAATCATTGCGGACCACGGACTAAAAGATGCAGTTAAGGCTACCTGGATCAAACAAAAAAATCCATTTGCACAACCGCTTCTGCTCACATTCCGACTTCCGACTCCCCGACTTCCTGACCATACCTGGGGAGCAAGCAAATACCAAAGTCTACTCCTACATCTCACGCCCAATGCTACATGCAAAATGTGCCTCAAATATGGCCGTACTAAGAAACAGTGTACAAGCGAAGTTGCAACCTGCGCCAGATGCAACACTACCAACTACAGCTCCGATGACTGCACAAGCGTCCAAATCGAATGCCACCATTGCAATCAGGACCATTACAGCTGTTCATACAAATGCCCTGAATTCAAATACCAACAAGAAATCATCACCACTCAACATAAAGACAAACTCAGCAGAGCCCTGGCCAAGCAAAAAGTAGATTCTTCATTCCCTCAGCTGCAATATACGTCCGCAGACGCTGTGCGCCGCGAGACCCCTCAGCCTTCACCTGATCCCGCGCCCATAGCGGACCATTTGAAGAACGTGCATGGCCTATCATCCCACCGTACCTACAGCTCCGGATAGCAACGTGCGGAGAAAACGAAAAAACTCGGATGAACTAGAACAACCCACCGAAAAGAGACAACTCTCCGAGGTAGTGTGCGCGGACCCAGCTGGCGGCGGGGGGCTTACTGCACACGTACAAGTGGCCTCCGACTACAACTCGGCCGTGAGTGACAGCGAGATTACCAATGAAAACAACCCGACTGTCAAAAGTGAAACAAGGAAGATCTACGAACAGTATCAACAATAGAACCAATCTTTACATTCTTAAACAGACATGACGCACATTTTACAGTGGAACTGTCAAGGATACGGGCAAAGAAGGATGAACTGCTAGATCTCATACAACGCTAAAACCCTACCGTCATAGCGCTACAGGAGACAAAACTCTGGCACAATTCTACGTTCTCCATTTCGCATTACACTTTGATCGCAAAACATGGCTACTTCAACTTCACCCCACAAGGAGGCGTAGGATTACTAGTCCACGAGTCCATACCTTTCCAGCAAGTTGTATTAACTTCAGACCTCTAAGTGATCGCTGCCACCTTGCAGCTATCCAGACCTGTCACAGTGGTCTCTCTTTACTCATCGAGAAGCCATAACCTGCCAATAACCGCTCTACGCGATTTGCTCACCCAGCTGCCCTCGCCAATACTCCGGATGGGAGACTTCAATGCCTTCAGTGTGGCGTGGGGATGCAGAAGGAGCGATGCTCGAGGCCAAATAGTAGAAGAATTCATGAACGAACACAAACTTTCACTTCTGAATACCGGATCTGCAACTCGAATATCCTACGGTTCTGAGTCCGCAATAGACCTAACGTTTGCCTCCCCCCGTTTGAGTGCTGATTTGGTGTGGGCTACTGGCGACTCTCCAGAGGACAGTGACCATTGCCCCATCATCACGAGGATAATGGGCCAACAACTGTATGAACCGAACCGAACGATATGGAATATGAAGAAGTTAGACTGGTCGTCTTATGAGAACCACCCTCAATGGGATGAAATGCTAATCCACGAGCAGGAAACGTGCGAGGAAGCTCTCGACCTATTCTCAAACAAAACTATGGCTATTGCTTCCGATTGTATCCCCACCATAGTACTCTTCACCGCCCGCTTCCCAAAGCCCTACTGGAGCGCAAAACTCACCCAAACACGCCTTATTCGAGAGCAACTTTACCAAAAACATCGTCAACTGAAAACACCACAGAACACTTTGCGATGGAAAAGAGCCAAAGCGATACACCGGAATCTTCTAAGAGATGAAAAGCGAAAGGCGTGGATCACGTTCGCCAACAAATTTTCACAGCACACACCCCTCTCTAAGGTCTATGAAAATATACGAAAAATAAAAGGACGCTCGCAGCGAAATATAGCAATCCTCCGCGAAAATAATTCGATTAATTCGACAATCCTTGGCATAGCAAATAGGCTTGCAGAAACCTTTAGCAATACTAGCAGTGCCGAAAACTACAGCACCGACTTCAGGCGTGAAAACCAAAAAGCAGAACTTGCCAGACTCGACTTTTCATCAATGAACGACGAGGACTACAACCAACCTTTCTCACTAGCCGAACTCAAAACGGCACTGTGTGCCACAAAAGATACCTCACCCGGTAAAGATAAAATACTCTACAAAATGCTGAAGCACCTTCCAGAAAAAAGCAAACTCGATTTATTATCCGTTTACAACAAGTTCTGGCTTCATGGATACTTTCCTCAGATCTGGCGGGAGGCAATCATTAAACATTTCACAAAACCTGGTAAAACTCCGCACTCACCCCAGAACTATAGACCAATTGCACTGCTCAGCTGCTTTTGCAAAACCCTCGAACGCCTAATTAACAATAGACTCTACGATTACTGCGACATGCACGGCCTGCTCAACAACATCCAGTGTGGCGGTCGTCGAAATCGGTCAACAACCGACCACCTCATCCGCCTTGAAACCACAATTAGAAGAGCCTTCGCTCACGAAGAACACTTTGTAAGCGTTTTCTTCGATTTGCAAAATGCCTACGACACCACCTGGAGACATGGAATCATCAGGGATCTCCATAACATGGGCCTACGAGGCAGGCTCTCCCTATACATACAACAATTTCTTTGCAATCGTACTTTTAGAGTGCTAACAATCACCTGTCAGACCCTTTCCCTCAAGAAGAAGGAGTTCCTCGAGGTTCTGTTCTCTCGGTCCCCCTATTTATAATAAAAATGAACAATATCCTCAACCACATCTCTAACGACTCCAGATACCATGTATCTCTTTTTGTGGATGACCTTCAGGTGGGATATAGACATCGGGACCTCGACGTCATCCAACTCAAGCTACAGCACTGCATCGATCGTATCGTCACGTGGGCCCAACTAAATAGATATACCTTTTCAAAAGAAAAATCTGAAGCCGTGCATTTTACCTTCCTTCCTGGCATTCACTTATCCCCAACTCTAAAAATCCACACCAAACACTAACCTTCACTAACGAAATCAAATTTTTAGGCCTTACCTGGGATCGCAAACTCTCATGGAAAACACATGTAAATAATATCAAATTCAACTGCAAAAGAGGCATGAGCGTGATGAAATCCATATCGTCCCACGACTAGGGAGCTGACCAACACATCCTACTCCATATGTACAGGCTCTTCATCAGATCCAAACTCGATTACGGCAGCATCGTTTATGGATTTGCTCCTACATCTACACTGAAAATTTTAGACTCCATAGCTAACGATTAGCAACTGGAGCGTTTTGGTCGATTCCCGTTGCCAGCCTGCAGGTCTTGGCGAACGAAATGCCCCTCAGCCTACGAAGGCAACATCTCTCCTTGAAATATTATTTTAAGACTAAGAGCCATATTTCCAGCCCAGCATTTAATTTCGCTATACCACCTACCGACAGAAGACTCTTCGCCAATAAAAATATGACGCCCACATTTGCAGTACGCACTTACAACCTTATCAACTCCTTGGGTATGGATTGCCGCTTGGAAAAACCCTCCTTTTCCTATCGGCTCTTGAACTTGACCACACCAACCTGGAAGACCTGCACAGCAGACACAAATACAGACCAGGCCGAGATGAAAAAGAACGAGACCCACCCAACCCTGTACGTCCAGAAATATCGGCGCTTGGAGCGCGAGGTGTTCGGTGGTTTTGCGCCAATTTACACTGATGGCTCCAAGAGCAGTGATGAAGTGGGCGCTGCTGCTGTGTGTAGCGGCACCCATAAATAAATTTCGCTCCCGCATATAGCATGGATATTTACTGCAGAACTCTGCGCAATAGACTTGGCATTTCAAATAATAGGCGAACGCTCTAACCTCCGCTTCGTTATATTCTCAGACTCTTTTAGCTCATTGACTATTCTATCAAACAAACTCACTCGCCATCCGGTAGCACGAATGCTCCAACACCAGTTAAACGATTTATCAAATAATAAAACCATTCGCTTCTGTTGGATACCGAGCCACGTGGGCAAAAGTGGCAATGAAGCAGTCGACGGGCTCGCAAAGGACGCAGCCGCGCGCCCTGCCAGCCAACTGGTAGTTTTTTATAAAGACTGGTTTCCCGTGCTGGAGAGCAAGATCTATGGTAAATGGAAGACGGACTGGCTCCGCACAACGTACTTTCTACGTGGAGTTAAGCCTGAACCGGGTCCGAGGAAAGAGAAAAAGCAAACGAGAAAAACGGAAGTCATATAAAATCGCCTCAGAGCAGGACACACCCATCTCACACACGGCTACCTCATGAATAACGAAGTGCAGGAGCCCCCCCGGGCTGCCACCTTTGCCTGCGTGCTAGCCTCACAGTGCACCACATCATCATGGACTGCCCAGCACTGCAAGCTGCAAGACGCCAACACGTCGCTGTATTTGCGGATAATTCCCTGCCGCCCTCCGTAGGAGACGTTCTGGGTGACAACGCCCCGATCAGCCAACTCGTGGCCTTTCTTCGCGCATTAAATGCGTTCGACCTCATATAATTGCATGTGAGATCAAGAGACTTCTGAGAAAACATTGCAAATAATGTGTAGTGACTGTCAACTTATCGTTACCTCTAGAACCTTTCTGTCACAGTGGTGATTAAAACGAAGGTTGTCAGGTTATCGCAGCCAAGTCTCGCTGTTGATAGCACTTCCTCGCCGGCTGCCTCAGATGTACTTTGGCTCGAGGTGTTTGTTTCCCGAACTCTCTTAGCTGAGATGGGGATATGCAGAGCTGTGTGCTCGCCGAAACCGAATTTTCAGTTTTTTGCACGTCGGCGCTTCAATTGTTCCTCTAAAAGCGCAATCTCTCGTCAGGGATATAACTTGAGAAGATAAAATGGCCGAGCGCACCTTGCTGCCACTCTTTTATTTGAGGGGGTTCCAGCATGGGTAAGACGCTCGGCCAAAGTGTGGGAGGGTAGCTGGAGCCCCCTCTTCTGGGGTCCTAGCTGTTCTCGCATTCACTACCCTACGTATTCTCTTTATTTTCAACTCATGGCGCAAACCGGTGCAAATATTAAGTGCGACCAGCAGAAAAGATCCCACCTATCAACTGTGCAGTTATTATGTGCTTTATCAACAATTATAATTGTATATATTAAGCAACTGATAATTTTTGCAAATCACAGAAATAAAGATTATATAATACTGTCTTTGAAGAGATGTGAAAATCTGTATTTAATCCATGTGACCTTAGGGGCGAAATGGTCCGGGTTACTAAACCTCTAGTAAGCCTGCGCTGCTACCACTACTGATACTCAAACAATTTTTCGAACATCCATCAGTACACTTCACTCCCGCTGCGTTGTAACTTTGCTGGTTTGTTTTAAGCCGACTGTGTGCTCTGTTATCGAAGACCATCTCCCCAACTTTCCCAATGCTTATTGGGGGGTCCGCAGTTGCATTTTGCTGGTGACCCTGGTGGAAAATTTTCCATAAAATTCTTCTTCTTCTTCTTTTATTCATTCTCTGTACACAGATGAAATTCTAAATCAATCGCTGCATCCAGATAAAACTTTTATTCAATCTCTGTACCCAAATAAAATTCGAATTATAAATAAAAGTGCCAAGATATAAGTCTTAAATGAGATCATTACTTTTTAGTAAAGTCAATGCATACCAATTTCAGGAACGTTTTGACTTCCAGGGTCATTATCAACCTAAAAACAAGTCGAAAAAAAAGTCAAATATAAAATTTCTGGAAGAAAAAACGCTAAAAAAATACATGAAAAGAAAAAAAAATGTCAAGATTTAAAATAAAAGTAATTAGTGAGTAGTTCTAAAGCTCCTGCCGACAAGCTCTGCAACACGAATACCGAGGGCTCGAGTGATCGAGCACTCAGACGCACACTGTGCGCAACTATATTTGTAAATCATAGATGAGAGCACACCTTTAGGAGTCTTATCTTCATAATTGAAAAATTATCCTATTTTATACGTATTGACTAACACTAGTTTAAAATCAATCTGCCGAAAATGTTTCGAAAGAAGAATGACAAGGTCGTTTTTAAGTACCTCCGATTGGTGACCGAAAAATGGAAACGAGAAAAAGAGTCTTTTTAGGAGCGTAGGTTGTGTTACATTGGTAAAAAAATTTCTGTTCAAAATGTTCCTAACGAAAGAATCAACTAGGGGAGAAGGAAAGCCATTGTTGCTAAAAAACTTTAAAAATTTAAATTCCTTATGCACAGCTTCAAATGAAGAACACACACGACAGCCCCTAGTCAACAATGTTTTGATGCTATTTAATTTGAAGGAGAATGTATGATGACGATTTTAGAGTAATTTGAATGGCTATTTTAGAGTAATTTCCTCTGAATCAAACCAAATAAACCTCCGCATTTGAGAATCTCTCCATATAAAAAAAAAAACGTTTTAAATGATACGCAACCAGCTTTTCCTCTACAACTAACGTAATTTTATAACTGAACATCTCTTATTTTGTTCCTTGCATAGGTTTTTTTAGCTTTTCTTCTTCCATGATTTATGTAAGTTTGTCATTCGACTAGTTTTTTCTACTTGTTTTCAAGTTGATAATGACACTGAGGGCCGAAACGTTCCAGAAATTTTCATTCATTGACTTTCCTAAATAATTAATGATCTCATTTAAGACGTGTATCTTGGCACTTTTATGCGGAAAGCAAACCATTGGTATATACCCAGATGAAATTCTAGATCACTTTCTGCACCCAGATGATGAAGGCCGTTTGTTGGACGATGCAGTGATGCCGCCCGAAGAAACTTGCTGTCCTCATAAGACGCGGGAGTTCTGCGTTGTGGTCGACAAGCGCGAGATCCTGGTCTCCGTGTGCGAGGCGGAGTATCGGTGCAAGGCAAGAGGAATGGAGATCGCGTCTCGCTCCTTCGCCGAGAACACTCAGGCTATTAAATATCTGGGATTGCTAGGAATATGTAAGTGGATTTCCTTTGCGTTGTTTTCTTCTGTCAATATCAGTCGTGTACTTCATATTGTTGCAAACTTCTAGTCTGTGCTGAAATCATTGTAACATATTGCTGAACGCTCAATAATTTAAGTTGCCAAGCCACGAATTCATTCCTGTAGACAACTGTTAGAAATTTTTTAACTCAAAACATTTACATGTTAGTTTCATTTCAAATTCATCTTTTGTCATATAGTAGATGGGAAATATATTTGCTCTCAGTTATGAGAACTAAATTTATTTAGATAAAATTACTTTGAACATTCGAAGACGGCGTGTGCGCATCATTCACCAAAAATGTGCATTCACTATGAATGAGGAAACAATACAAAAATTAATAGGTAATATTTAGCGTCGATAAAATCAAGCTTTATTTTAAGTTTTGCGTACATTCCATTCTTAAATAGTTGTGGGCTCCAATTTTCAACGGATTTCTTGTGCTCGACAATTCACTAGAACTTTTTTTGTTGCCATAGGTTCTCAAATGAATTCAAGTAAGAACTATTGGAGATTCATTTCAAAACTGTAATTTAAACATGAAATTATGCAGTCACAGATTTTACATCATGTTTGGTATCGCAGTCGTTCTGGCACTGAATATATATCCATTTAGAGAAACTACGTGACACCATTTGGGGCATCTTGGGCGAGTGATCCGACCTCATAAGTCCTTTCGTGAAAATCAAATTGCAAGCTCTACTTGAGCTTCGACAACCCGAACACAACGTGCACCATCAACATCACCATAAAATTTTATAGCCTTGTTTTGTTGGCAAACTTCAGTACACTGCCTGTGAGGTTGCTAACCTATAGAACTTCACGCATCATTATCACATCATGCATAGAGTGACCATAAATTCTGTTTTCATTTTTTTTAATATTCATCTTTTAATTTGTGTCTAACTGTATTCGTCGGCTTGGTTTGTTTTTCTTTTTATCGGTGTGATTTGTGCCTTTAAGCCATTTCAGTCATGTTTGATGAACAAATTCAAAATACAGTCTCACCTATATTTTTGCCATTTACGTATTTTTCTTGACGTCACCAAAGGGGATACAATTATTGCAATATTGCACCCATGGGAATTTGCACTACCAGGGGGAATATGTGAGGTTCCTAGCAATAGGCTAGGTCAGCCTTCTTTATGTTGAAATAGAAAAATATTTTTTCGTTACGGACCATCCTTTTCCTTTTTGCTTTCACTGCTGTCCTGGTTTTCAGCCCCTACTACTTTCTTCTTTTTCAACTTTTATCTTGCTTCATCATCATCTTTCACAACTTATAGTTTAAATGTATCTTGTGCATTGGTTTTGCGTTCCCTTAAGTTTATCTTAAATGGTGTTTCCCTCATTCCTCACTTTGGAATGCCTTTGTTTCGGTTAAGGCGACTTGAATAACATTTGATTTTTTTCTTGATTTGTCAATGTTAATCACTTGCTCAACGTTGTCTGCGTAGTAAAATGTTCATTTTTCTGAATTATTCCGAATAGTAATAAATCGGTGCGATGCGCTGTGAAGAGCAACAATTATTTTGGGGATTTTTTTAAATTATGAAGGATTTATTGCAAATTGATATTTGAGAAACAGTCAAAATATACGATTAAAATCAACTAACACTCCTGAAGAACAAAAAATGTGTGTTTACTGAGTAACTAGAATTTATTTACAACGTAGGGAAAGATTCAGTTCTTCACTAGATTTTTGCCAATTATTTCCTAGTCATAATCGTTGTGCATACGATTTCAATTATTACCAATTCGCATTAGTCATTGCATGCAAAGCAGCCCATACCATCAAGTTCCTGTTCTCATCTTTTGTTCTTGGGATTAAGGCCATCTATTTTCTTCTAAACATGAGTCTCTTCTTCATAGCCATTAAACCTTCCTTTCGTTGCACTAAACCGAGAAATTTGATAAGTATGAGTGATCAAACTTTGGTATTGCGCACTATCTGGATTTTGAATTCATTTTCTTCGGTGTCATGCAAGTCAATCGTACTCTTAACTTATATCCCTGAAGTTCGATGATAATGGTTCTCGTACAGTTATTCTCCCACACAACTCACATCTATTTGAAGTTCATCCTACGCGCAAATAGGCTAGTTTGAACCGTTCTAAACATGTTTCGTAAACTGCTATTGAAATCTTTAGGAATGCGCCAGACCTTGACAAATTTTCCCTAGTCCTAGTCACCTCTAATATCTTGATGAGGTACGGACGCTACATTGGGGAATTTAGCTTATTGGGGAATTTAGTTGGAAATATTTTGCAATCTACTCAAAACTTACACCATCTTTCATATTTTTAATTACTCGTTTCGCTGCCTTACCATTAAACAGGCTTCTAATCCAAAGCTGACATTTAAATATCCTGATAAGTTCACAACATATACCGTTTCGATTGTTCAACAAGTTTTTAGAATTCTAGCTATGGAAACTTTCATGAATCACGCACGTAAAACTTAGTGTGGTAGATTTCCGATTAATTTATTCGTCTTTTATTTTATGAACTGCTACTCAATTTTTTTCTCCGAAAAACATTTTATAATCGATGCTCATTGATGCGAGTCAATGAATATTTTTCTCACTGTGCAAGTTCAACAGTTTTGTAGGTTCAGAAATTACTTCTAATGCCGTTACTGACACACTCTCGTTAAGCTATACCACTGTGGTATAACAAGCTTTCCCCGCGAATAGTTCAAATCTTACGTCTCAACCGTAAGCAATATGTAGTAATTGGCAATTTAAGTTCAGAACTGCAAAACATAACCTGATGAGTTTCGCAAGGATTTATACTTGGGCTTCTTTTATATCTTATCTTAATCAACGATATCGTGAAATCAACATCATTCTTCAAATCCATGCTGCGTGCGCGTGATAGCGCACTATCATCATGCTTCCTCAAGGGGATGCAACTATTTTATTTATGGAAATTAACACTCCCAAAGAGAAATGGGAGGTTCCAAGTTAGCAGTTAGGTTGCCTTCTTTTTGCTGAAGTACAATCGTTGTATCCGAACTAGTTTTTGCTCACTGCTGTCCCGTTTTTCAGCACGTACTAATTTCATCTTTACTTTTTATCTTGTTTTACTACCTTTGTTTTCAACTCACTGTTTGCATTGCACAGGGGATTTTATTTAGGAGCAGCAAACCTTGTGTGTAGATTCCGCTTTCTCTTTACTCCACACTTCCCCTTTTGAGAAACCTTTGTTGTGGTTAGGGAAGCTTGAAAATCTAATCTTTATCATCAAGCCTCTCTTTGATAATACTGTGATCAGTACAAACCGAATAAATAAAGAATTGGGCAACTTTTCGCTCAGGTTCGTCACCAAAAAATCAGCGCAAACATGGACAACACGTTGTCATGCAGTGAAAAATTAAAGGGACCTACAGTTACAGATTTATGAGTACAATACTAGACAAAAGTTAGACATTTAAAAGTCATACAAAATTCATTCTTATGAAGTATTCCAAAAATATCAGAATTTTGCACAAGTCTGTCACGTTCCACCAAGAGTAGCGCTAGAAATGTTTTACTGAGTACGAATCCATCCGTACATTCTGTTCGACATTGAAAAGTGGCATCGTGCAGACAGAAGTAAAACTGATACAACATTCACAAAACAAAAATTTTGGGTAAGATAGTTCCATCTTAGCACACAAGGACCACACAAATGATTCATTCAAGGATCTAGAAATTCTGAAACTGCCTGATTCCAGAATATTTTCTTACTGAAGTTTAATTCACAAAATACTAAATACTAACATGAAATCTGCCTTTTGACACCAAATTTACGCTTAAATTGACCACTATAGCTACTTAACAAAAAATAGAAATAAGCTCATGCTCCCACCCTACGCATAAGCCAGATCTCAAAACAGCATTTTTTTTACTAGCCCCAAATTCTGCAATTCCACACCTCTTGATATTCGCGATGCCTTCTTTGGCTTGACCTACAAAGCTTGAAACTTACGCGGTCTCGAATTGCTAAACAAATAGAAAATGAATAGAGCTAAAATAAATTATGAAAGAAAATTTTAAAAGTCAACGTTTCGTTTCTAAACGTCATTATTCACCATGGAAAATGGGAAGTGAAAATAGCTAACCGTAAAGTTGTCAATAACAAAACATTTTAAGAGTATAAAGAAAATATTGTTGAGAAAATAAAACTGTACTTCCTGTTAACTTGATGTTAGCAAACTTGTCACATGTGTTTCATTCGTTCTAAGAAAAAACACGAGTTCACTAATTTATTTGCCATTGTACATCCATTTATTATCTTAGTACACTAATTTGTTCGCCTATTACACTGATTTGTTCACCTAGTGCACTTTTTATTCACCTAGTACTGTTTTTATTCATCTAGTACACTAATTTATTCACCTCAATTCACTTATTCATTCATCTCAGTTCACTAATTTATTCTCTCAAGTGCACAAATTTACTCACAGTTCACAATTGAATTTGTTTTACCCTCGGCGTGTTGCCAAAGAAATCTCGCCGCTCGTGTGCCCCACAAAACTGGTAGTGAAGTCAGTTCGTTATTAAGTATATTCATATGTTTTGCTTAAAACAATGTTCTTGTTAACTTTAATTTAATCTTTCAAATCATCCCAACAATTGAATTTTTTGAACTATCCAAATTCTAGTTTCACCATACTGTAGCATCACCTGCATACATCTTGTATCGGAATTAGAGTGTGCACATAATTTTGTTCAATGTGTTCAAACTTCCAGAAATCGCGTGTTGTACAATGCATTACGTGTTTTCATACACCAGCACCCACAATACACTCGTGCCTCAATTACACATAATAAATTTGCGATGATCGGACTGCGACGCGACAAGGACGGAGTGTGGCGTTGGACAGAAGACGGGTCCGAGTTCGTGAACATCACCTGGGGAGAAGATCCAGTTGATGGTGAAGACTGTGCTAAATTTGGTTCATCTATATATTATGGGTCAAACTCACCAACACCTTATTTTAGCATCTCCTGTACTGAAAACTAAGATACACCAACTTTCTGCTACAATCCTACCTCCAACTTGCCAACTTGCGCATAAATGAATAGACTGTGACTCTTCTCCCTTCTTCAGGAGAAGAAAAATATTGGCAGCTGCTCTTCATTCTTCAGGAAAAGAGATGTTGCGGTTTCACTCTAATCAGCTCTTTCCATTCAAATTTTGATTTTGCAGAAATAAACTCACTGAGGTAAACCTGTTATATTTTCCTTAATGAAAAGGTAATAACTTAAGTTGTGGAGAGCCGAAACCTTGTCAACAGATTGAAACCTATTTAGCCAGTGCTTCATGAGAAAAGGAAGTCACATATTTTAAACGGATACTTTCAATGCAGAAAATCAAGTAAGGTAGCATCAAATTTATGAAACAGAAGTTCAGTGGGACAAATTTAACCAAATCGTCTTTCCGCTTATATGATACAATTGTCACGAGACGTTTGAAGCAAATTCCCTCGTTAATTTGCATCAACGAAGAAACCTAAAGCTCAGGTTTGAGGAATGGCATCACCTCCACGTTATGAATTACACATAAGGATACAAGCTACAAAATGCAAGATGACACGGTATTCATGTTAATGATTACAAATTAAAAGGCATAAAGTATGGCGGTACTCACCAAGTCGATGACCCGACTGGCGTTCATGATTTTCAATTCGCTTTCTTCTGATGTGACTTCTGTCGCACATCATTATACAAATAGTGTGATCTCAACGGACATACAAGAGACACGTACCCAAAGGCTGTTACGTATTGATTGATTGTCAACACAACTAGCTTGAAGAAAATAATTTTTCTTTAATCGAATGTTCATTAGGAATTTACAAACGAGGAACACTGCTCGTAGGTTAAGCCTTATTTAACATTGCATATCGTCAAATCTATAAAACGTTTCGGAGTCCTGCTCCATCCTCAGTAAGTACAGTCTGAAAAAATGTAAAAAGACAGAAGTTTGTCAGACAAGTTAAAAAAGAAAACTGATTGAAAAAAATTCGTGCAAAAACTTCCAGCGGATATGAACTATTCATACTGTTTAAAACTGCTTTTTCTTTGGCTATGTACACTGATTCAAAAAATTCTTAGTTCCAAATCATTAAAAGAATTGCACAATATTTTAGATTAATCTTCAGCGACTCCAGCACCACACTGCTCTGCATGGAGTCGCACAGACGAATGAGGCGGTTGTGCAAAAAGCCTCCCGGAACGATGTCTAACTCCACGATGCTGGGCAATCGTTATTTAACACGTTAAGTGCGGCGTGACCCACCGTTGGTCATTTAGGTGATTTTCCTAATGCTGCTGGACGACCACCAGTCACTGACTCAATTTTTATAAATACTAAATGAAAGGTAAATGAAGGAATGATCCAGTCAATGTTTGCTATTTTCAAATTTTCTTACCACAATTGACTCTAAATTTGAGCTGGATATTGAACTTCAGTTCAACCCGCCGCACTTAACGTGTTAAAACGGCAAGGTCGTCATACCGACATAGCTTGATGTACACTGTACACAACTAAATTTGTAAACTGAGGACGCCCTCATTCGCTTCGAAAGTACATCTTTACACCGAAAAAATGAGCCTATTTTAAATGAATTGACAAAAATTAGGCACAATTTCACGTCAGGAAAATAGCGATTGAAAAGCAATTCCAAATCTCTAGACATCTTCTTAGGCCGCCCGCTAACTGATGGATTCGATGCGATGCGATTCGCCTCAATCGGCAGTGAGTTAGGTAACACAATGCTATTCCTACGGTGCTACAAATGAACCGTGCGATTTCGCAAGACGTCGCACCAATAGAATCGCATCAGTGGGCGGGTGGCCTTAGACAACTAGCCAAAGGCTTGAGATTTTTTAGCGTTTGCAGCGTCAGGTTCAAAGTGAATGCGATTAGGACGCTTGTAAACAGAGCTTACAACGTTTGCTCCAGTTCTAACAGCCTTCACAATGAATTCAATTTCTTTCACTCTTTTCCCGCAACAACGTGTTTCCCTCTTCCGCAATCTACTCTAATGTTGAGAGGATCTTGGCAAAAAATGATTCAAAAGTTAGTGAAAATGTCGACCCTGTACAATGTTTGTATTGCAGTTTTCCTTTCTTTGGCCAGTTGTCTGAGAAGATGTCTAGAGATGTGGAATTGCTTTTCAATCGCTATTTTCCTGACATAAAATTGTGCCAAATTTATGTCAATTCATTTAAAATGGGCTCATTTTTTCGGTATAAAGATGTACTTCCGAAGCGAATAAGGGCGTCCTTAATTCACAAATTTAGTTGTGTACAGTGTACATCAGGCTATGTCGGTATGACGACCTTGCCGTTTTATATAAGGATTGCTTAGCATCGCGGAGTTAGACATTGTACCGTGACTGCAGGGCTCCCACTCATGGGTTTTTCCACCCAGATCTTGGTTTTTTCGATCCCGTCTGGGTTTCTAGGTTGAATTTTTGAAATTTCGCAAAATCTGGGTTTTTTGAAGTCAGAAGTAAATTCATCATTTCCTCGACTAAATTGAATAATGCAGTTAATAATTTCTGGGTCTAAACCATGTGAAAATCCATATTAGATACAAAACTACGCCTAACGGACGGGGCAGAAGGTATTTAATCTGTTTCTCGCCCTTAAAAACGCGTAACGAAAGAGTATCTTACGACTTGCAAGCCTGGCCAAGCCGGGGATGGAGCAGTTCATGGTGAGCTTGGGTTGCTTCGATTTACTTGGCTTGTTCCAGTGAGGTGATGTGTATTTTGATCGTAAAACTGGTTCTGTATTCTTTTAAAACGAATGTCTACAAATTTATTATAGACATTTAATTTTCATATTTTAGCTACACTAGTATTCAAAATGGCTAGCCCTCCGAAATCGATGTCTAAAAAGTGGCATACGCAATTTTTCAAAGAAGAATGGTTAATGGAAAGAATGGAAAACCTGTCACGGTTGGAAACCTAAACCGAAATTGGTAAGAGATGTCATCAAGGGAGTATGTCACCAGCGTAATGAAAAGCGCCATGCACAGCAGAAAAATCGTCTTAATGTCGACATTTGCGCTGCAGAAGAGAATTAAGAGGAGGAGCAGGAATAAAATTAGCATTTACATCATTGTTTTTACTCATGTATGTTAACTTGTCCATTTTTATAATTAAAATAACACTTCTAGATTTTTTTGAACAAATCTGGGTTTTTTTCATGTTCAATCTAGGTTTATCTGAAAATTTAGAGTGGGAGCCCTGACCGTGAGGCCTCTTGCGCAACCGCCTCATTCGTCTGTGCGACTCCATGCAGGGCTCTGTGGTGCTGGAGTCGCTGAAGACCAATTTAAAATATTGTGCAATGCTTATAATGATTCAGAACTAAGAATTTTTTATATCACGATACTGGTGCGACGACCTTTTTCTAAATTTCTGAAAAATAGAAAAAAACATTCGTTACTAAAACTTCTTCCGATGTATCTTTAAAATTTTATTTTAAAATTTAACAATTTGTTTAAAAAGGTTTTTTTTAGAAATAACGCACGCTATCTCTATTTATAAATATTTTTTAGAAGAATTTTTCAGTGAAACACTCGGCTATTTACGCACTTGACACGCACGACGGAGTTTGACGCTGAATTGCCTTTCACCAAAACACGAGTGTTCCTTGAGGGTAAGTCCCTTTCCGCCTTTCTAAGAAAGAGCCAATTAATTCCACAGTCTTTCGGAGGTGTTCGTTTAATCCCACCTTCGTCTGGATGTCTCTGTCTTCATTGGTTATTAGGAAGACTGCCTCTACCCCCTCGGTCTTACATAGTGCCATTGTGCCACAGCGGTGTGTCATCCATCACCCTGTCGATACCTGTTTCTGAGCGTATCTCACACACTCCTTTCGTAAGCTGCACAAAACACTCCAGCTCAAACACAGCACAATACAATCACAACACCAACTCCATGCACAAACACACGCTGTTAAGATTTTTATTGTAAAACAAAAATTAGCAAAAAAGAAATCAATTAATACTGCAAAGCAAAAGGGCAACCTTACGATAATTTATTTAAAAAATTTAGCCATCAATTTATGGCAATTAAGCCATTAATTTCTAAACAATTCGTAACACAATTAAACAAATTTTTCCAACAATTTATTTACCACAAGTGATACAGCAATAGATTGTATCTCACGTCTAGTACAATGGACATATTTGAGTATAGCTATTTGTGAGCCCGAATAAGTTCAGCGACTTCTAGGGCATCCTATCATCATCAATAGCTATTTTTAAAGTGTACAATTATGTTTAACCTAATTTACTTTACCTACGAGCATACAAGATTGATCATGTTTCGATGCTTAGTCTTTTAACAAAAAATAATTAAATTAACCATGGCAGATTACCTTATCAAGATAAGTCGCATAACAAAAGAAAAAAATTGACTTGAATACATTATATGATTCATATTTCGATAGGAAGAGGGATTCAAGATTTGTTTCGAAAACTTAGTAAAAACTTTTCCCACGGTTCTCAGCAGGGACTGCATTCTAATTCTTAGTTCCAATGAAGAGGATACTGTGTTCTGACCTAGATTTCGAATAATAAGGAAGTATGAAGTTACTTCTGTTTCGGAATTGGGAAATTTTAAGAGATATTAATTTTAGCTGCTATAGGAAATGTAAGATGTCAGGTACATCCTGTGAAAAAATGAGGTTTGTACGTTCGCTCGTTCGCCTGCTACGGGGGTTTGAAGTTTAGGGAGAGGGGGTGAGGGGGGGGGGTTGAGGTGGTGTTTCATCATGCTACAGGCCCACATATGCTATTTCTGCACGGCATGACGTTGCTATGTAAGCTCCTATGTCTCTTTACTACTATATAAAGATTGCAAGGGTTCTAGCTGATCCCACAAATAATAACAGAAAAAAATTGAGATTGTTCAGGTTTGTTTTGTCTTTTTTGTGAGGTCCAGGTGTGGGGTTTCAAAATGCTTCTTCCCCAACAGTTTTTGAGCTACAGTGATGATTTGAATATCATTGTATGCGGAAAAACGCAGGAATTGCTGTAACTTACATGGGAATCCCTAATTCGTTGTCGAATAAAAGTTATGACGCCACAAATTAGAATTTTTCACCAAAAATTTTGATTTTTGATTTATTTTAACTTTAAAGTGGAAATTGGTAAAACGACATATAGTTTATGGTAATTTATGAGTTTTATCGCATCCAATGATGTCCATATCATCACTGTAGCTCAAAACTGAAGGAGAAGAAACATTTTGAAACCCTCCCACACCCCCAATTCCGTTTTCTATGAATATCTCGTTTTCTATGAAAAAATCACATTTTTTATGAATGAAAAAAGCTTTCTACTTGCATTTGCTATCTGTATACCAAATTTCATTGCTTTGGGTTCAATAACAAAAAATTTTTCCATATATGGGTATCTTCCCTTGAACGATTATTAATTGTTGAAGTTCTCTGTCGCCATCATCAGTTAGTGTTTTGTGCATGAAATTGCATATGGAGAGCTTGTAGAGATAAAAACCCTTGAGTATTTTTAAGCCTTTGAATAAATTATTTATGTGAGCATTACATTCTAATTTCATTACCGCTTTAATGGCTCTTTTTTGCAATCCAAAGAGCAGATTGGTTTAATTTGTTTCAGTTCCGTGCCAAGACCCTTTCCCGTTTTGTAGACATGGTGAAATGATCTTTCGATAAAATGTTTCAAAGCTTCTTCAGGCAGTACATTTTTTACTTTATGAAGGATTCCTACGGATTTTTTTAATTTAGTACTGATATGTGCAAAATGCTCTACTCAATAAAATGCCCAGAAATTTACAGGAGTTGGTTTCATCAATTTCTCCACCACCAACTTTAATATGTGGAAGAGACACATTTCTCTTGTGTGAGAATATAATGTATTTTGTCTTATCGAAATTGAGGCATATTTTATTAACTTAAGCTACATTGAAGCATTTTGCAGCTCATTATTTATACTCCCTGCAATTAAAATTGAATTTTAATTTGGAAGAGCTGCCGAGGGCGTGCTGTCATCGGTAAAAGGTATGAATTTGAAAAATGAAGTAGATTTAGCTGTATCGTTGATAAAGATCGAAAAGAGAAGAGGCCCAAGGACCGACCCTACCGGTACTTCATGACTGATTGTCAGCAGTTCCGATTGTGCATCGTCAATGCCAACATATTGCTTTCTATTTGTTAAGTATGATATGAACCAATCATGTGCAACTCCTCTGACGCCATAACAGTGTAGTTTCGATAGTAAAATGGTATTGTCCACGCAATCGAAGGCTTTTCGAAAGTCAAGAAATACGGAGAAAACGAGCTTTCCTTCATCTAAATTCGAATAAAGATATTGCAAATGATCTAATACAGCCTGTGTCGTCGATTTTTGGAACGAAACCCGAATTGTTAGTCGTAGAGAAAAGATTTTTGTTCACAATAAGAATACACTTTTTTATACACAATTTCCTCGAATATTTTGCTAATAATTGGCAGCAACAACAGCAGTGAGTTTCAGTCTAAAGTGCCGTTTACACTAGGGGACATTTCGGTCGTGAGGCGCGACAATTGTACATTTACACGGCTAACCACTGAGTCGCATATTTGTGTGTGGGTGTATGAAGTTCCCTATTCGCTCTGATTGAATTCGTAATGCGCGACACTCAAGAGCCTCGTAACTACTGTAGCGAATAGGGAACTTCGTGTAAACACACAAATATGAGACTCAGTGGTGAGCCTTGTATACACGAGTCGCGCCTCACGACCGAAATGTACCCTTGTGTAAACGGCCCTTTAGTTTGGTCCATATCCTGATGTGTCTAGCTTAACGAAAGACGGCAAGGAAGTGGTTTCTGTCCCAATAAAATACTTCAACTCAGTAATGACAAAATTAAAAAGTAATATGGAAAAAGTTCCAAATGAAATAAGCAACATCAAAACACTATTTGAAACACTAGTGGGAAAAGAAGCAGAATACAAGGAAATTCTCAAAGACCAGAATAAAACAATAAATAGCCTAGTCTCTCGTCTCGATCGCTTGGAGAAAAATGATCAGCGCAGAGATTTAGCAAACATAAAATGCACCCTCGTCATCTCCGGAGGGGAACTACCCCATTCACACGCGGACGAAAACTGCAAAGAAACAGTCTGCAAACTTCTGAAGAACAATATCAACATCGACCTCAGTGATACTGACATCACGTCAGCTAACACAATGGGGAGCAAACCAATAACTGGAAACGAAGATCGAAGAAACATTACTTTCGAACTAAAACATTATGACAAGAAACGCGAAATTCTCACCGCCTGCCGAGCAAATAAACCAAAGTTCTCCATAAAAGAATATCTCATACCTTCACGAGCCAACTTCATGTACAGTTGGAGAGTAGTCAGAAAAATTCCCGGAGAAAATTGGTATCCCTAGAACTCAGGACGGAAATATCTTCGTATTTATCCCTGGAAAATCGGAAACCCGCCGGAAGAGCTCGACCAATACCTGATGACGCAACTGGACATGTCTCGAAACAGGTCTTGGGTGATTCGGCTTGGGTGATCACCTCAATTAGATATCAAGTCACTATCATAACATGTTACTGTCACTGATAAGATATGCCACTGACGCCTTAATTTTATAACATTATACTATAACTTCATGCTCTATAATTTCATATTTCAAAAATCAATTTCACCTTTTACAAGATTAGATTTATCACTTTCACCTCAATTAGATATCATGTCGCTTTCATAACATGTAACTGTCACTGATTATATATATGTCACTGACGCCTAAAATTTTATAACTTCATACTATAACTTCAAGCGCTATACTTCATGTTTCAAAATCAATTCCAACTCTTTCAAGATTATATGTATGTCACTTTCACCTCAATTTTGACAGTTGTGTGTGAACAATTATGACAGCTGTGTGTGAACTTTGCAACAACGCCTTCAGCAATTTTTAAAAACCAATGTTATAATAAAATTTCCTTTTCCACTCTGTTCGCTTTCCCAACTTATTTGTGTTTAATTTTTACCAATAAGGTTATTATTGCGTACAAACCTTAACACTATCCTCCAAAATCAATTGCGTCCTTTATACGATTAGATATCTCACTGTCACTTCAATCATATTTGTCCCTCTCAAAACATGTAACTGTCGCTGATTAGATATGTCACTGTCGCCAAAATTATTAGAACTTACTACCTGATGTATGTGAACTTTGTGACAACGCCTCCAGCAATATGAAAACAAGGTGATGAGATGTTCAAGAGGTGGAGTGTTTGGAACATTGGATGTGCATGATGATGAATGGCGAAGTGTTAGAGGAGGTACAGCATTTTAGGTACCTCAGGTCGGACGTGGCTGTGAATGACAGTATGGAAGTAGAAGTGAGACATCGAGTGAGTGAAGGCTGCAATACATTGGGTGCAATAAGGAAAATTTTTGAATGCAGGAGTTTGATTATGAGTGCTAAGTAGGGACTGTTTGAAAGTTTAATCGTGCCAGTTTTGCTGTCTGGAGCAGAGGCTTGGGGTTTGAGAGCAGCTGAGAGGAGGAAGCTGGATGTGTTTGAAATGAAGTGTTTGAGGAGCATGTTTGGAGTAACAAGAAGAGATAGGATTAGGAATGAGTTGGATAGGGAGCAGACGGGTGTTGTGAAAAAGATGAGTAGGCGGGTGAAGGAAAGAGTGGTTTGGGTATGTTGAAAGAATAAATGTTGAGCGGCTGGTAAAAAATTTTATACGTCGGAAGTGAGTGGTGTTAGAGCGCGAGGAAGGCCACGGATGAGTTGGATAGATGCGGTAAAACGTGCATCATATGAGAGGGTCTAACTGTGGACGTAGCGAGAGGGATGACTGTGGACAGAAATTAGTGGAAGCAGTGTTTAAGGATGTAATTATTTGAGGCGGTCACTAGAAGCCTGTCCGCATGGGATGGGGTATTGTGTCCTGTTATGTGCCAAGGAAGGCTGCACACAAATGAAGAGGTCGGGGTAAACCAGCTGTGGCTGTCGGGCCTGACTGTGGAAAAGGGTTGTGCTAGGCTTCTATTGATTCGAGCAGTTCTGGTACAGCCTGTGCTGCTTCTCTCGCCTAATGATGAACTCTTGACTAAGGATGAATGATTGCGGCTTGCTGTCGGCTACCCTTCCGTAAGAAGGAAAAGCCTGGTATATGTGTACTCTTCGTTTTGTTTCCTCCAAACATAGTTTATGCTGTTTCTCCCAAATAGTTCGATTTTGGTTTCATCTGACCACAGTATTGAGTTCCAAAACGCTGCTGGCTTATTCCAATTGTCGTTGGCATACTTCATCCTGGCCTTGACGAGACGTTTCTGGAGAAGAGGTGTCCTACGAGAGATGCGGGAGCAAAGACTTTCACGACGTAGTGCCCTACTGATCGTGTGTTTGCTGGCTTCGATCTCAGAAGCCTCGAGATCATTCTTCAATTCTTCACGAGTAGTTTGAGGCCTCTGCACTACTGTTCGGACCAATTTTCAAACAACATGGTCGGTAATCTTCCGTTGACGCCCAGTTGGAGGCTATCTGAGAGTCGTATTCCGTCATTTCCTTTTACGTGTTATGGTTCCAACCTAGGTATATCTTCCGATAACCTGGACCTTTATTTTGGAGCTCCACAATACGTTTGCGAAGGTCTTGGCTGATGTCCTTATTACTATCCATGCTTACGACCTTTCAGAATGAGAGCGAGCTGCTGTGTCAATGACACGTTATTGGAGTTGAATGCTGACGAAAGTTCGGTTGCCAAATATTAGAATGTCTACGAACATTTTGGAATAATTCTACAATAATTCTAATGTATAAAATCGATAAAAAGTGATGTAATGTAAATTTTTGTTCACGTATTTATTACACATCGTCTAATATATTCATTTTATTAAATATTGATGGGCTTTAGATGTATTACTAACCTTTTTATACTATTGTCTATTTATAGTCCAATTTTCGTAATTGTACGTGGTTTAGAAATGTGGAATCTGGCGATTTAACCCTTTGTGTCCGAAAATTCAAACGGTTTAGGGAAAAATTTCTCAAGTAGAAAGTTCGCAGTGCCCTATAACATCAGTGGAATTGCCGTAATGTGGATGTTTTTGGCTTAGCTAACCCTACTTCTGCACTTTAATTTAAAAAAATACGAATATTCAAAGCTCCATGCTTGGCGAGAAAAATCTTTGATACCGGAAAATAAAGTTTTTCAAATTTTGAAGAAATCATTGATAAGTTCATGCCGAACCTTATCAAAAAGTGAACGAAGGTCAGAAAAAACTTGCTCAAGTTGAATAGAAAGGTTATTAAGTATGTTGCACGAACCCTGTGGGGTGAACTTAGTGATAATCAATGCATGGTAATTTTCACGAGCAGGCTCATGGAATGTCTGAAAATAGTTTCATTTATGCCATTAATTTCCCTAATTTTGTCATTTACTTCAAAATATCTCCTCACTAGTTAAATTACTTTAAAATTAAATTAGATACCCTAAACTGGAAGCGCTAGCCCTCGTGGCACTAGAGTGACCGTCAGTACCCAAAGGGTTAAACGTGTTGTATTATTTTGCCCCCACGTTAAATACGCGTGCTGTTGGTTATTGAAAATAGATCTAATCCCTTACAACTGTTTCGGTAAATCGTTCCTTTTTGAGACAAATTTTTATCCGGAATGGTCGAGTAAATGCGTTAGTAGCTTTTGGTGACGGTCAGGTTTCAGGCCAGCATGTCCGTCGTTGAGTGCAAGATCATTATTTGGTGGGAAAGGGTACTCTCATACCTGTCGAGGAGGAAGTTAATATCGCGTCTTGCAACATCTACTGCAAGATGGCCTATCTATCAATAATATCTATTCCAACTTCCAGTGCGAGAATCTGGAGGTAAGGGATAAAATTATAAATCTAACACGAAAGATAGGCGTGTGAAATGATGTTCTCCCACTATGAAAGGAAAAAAAAGGACTATTTTACCTAAAGCTAAACTAGCGATCAATTTACAGTAAGCGTTTCAACTTCTCTTGTAGGGAGCCAGTGGTATCTCTGAGGAATGTTGCACTGCGATGGAAGAAACTGTTCGATTCGTTAAGATACCTCAATGGAACAAATTTTTTTCGTAACTGTTGATACTAGTACACTAATTTTTCTTTTTTTTTTGCTTCAACAACAGGAATTACAAAGAAGACTTTCTCTGGGACCTGGTCTTTCAAATTAAGAAAACTCAAAATTCAATTGGCGGATTTGTGCCCTTGCCTAAAACAATTATTAGAATTTCTGATCAAAATACTAGTTTTTCCTGATGTACAACTGATTATTGAAGTAGTCCAAAAGTTTCATCGCTTTTGGAAACATCGAAACAAAAAGGTAAAAAATGTAACTATACCCAACGTTTATTACAAAAATTTCGTGAAGCAAAAATATTCCGAATCCTCCGATTTCTCACTAAAAATGACTCGAGAATTAAAAAACGCGGGTTTGAAGTTGATCACTGACCTATTTGCCCCAGAAAAAACTCAAAAATTCAACTTGCGGTCTTGAAACAATATCTAAAATAAAGAAAGAAAGAAAGAAAAACAGTTCATTTCGAAATAAGTTGATGCATGAGATATATAGCGCATGGGATATTACAATTTCTTAATTGATCGACAAACTATTCGAGGCGTGCTATAGCCATTTCGGGGGCTAATTATGTTGTTGAGAGAAACAGTCGAAATATCTCTTGGATGTCTTATACACAAAGAGATGACTGACAACTCATAATTTATTTAAATACTACTAGATAACACTGGTCAGCAAATTTTGAAAAATTGTGTGCTTCTAAAATAATATTAGTTGATTCTTTTGCATTTTCATTCAATGAATCCAAATATCGCGTTGAAAAATGTGTTTTGGTGTAAGTGAACGCTCTTAGGCCGCGATTTATTTTCTTCGGTTTATTTCTCTTTACGTCTCTTTCCAATGATTAAATCGCACCTCAAGAATTTCTATTAAGTGTAATAAATGACTCTAATATAATTAGTAGCTGCCACCAGGGGTGTTTAAGCCCCGAAATTAAGTATTAAGAATTGAATTCAGTGTGCGTAAACGATATGGTAGCAATGGCCCTAGGGTATAGGCTCGTGTTTCTCTTTGTGACGATTTTATTGCGAAATGAGAGAGGAGAAATCAGGAGGCCCGAAGATTTTTGCATTTATTGGGTAGGCAAGTACTGGACGGCTGGAGCACACACCGGCGGAGGATTGCAACCGTAATGACTTCAATATGACTCTCAAAAATAACACGTCCTCTATGACCACTCAAATTGACAATGCAAACCAAACGACTGTGCGCATACAGTCAAACACAACCCTGACATAGAACCCGGCAGAGGGTCTCGGCACACACTCAAGAACAAACCCATGAATTTAAGCCCGGGATATTTGAACAAGTTGATTCTATCAACGGACACCTACGCAAATAGATAATCAAGTACGCTCGGCACCGGACTTATGTAAAGTCGCACACAGTCTCGCTCGGGTTTCACCGCATGACGCCAAGTCCCTTGGCTATATCCTATCGCGACCCTTCTTAAAAAAAGCTCATTTTACACCTGCGGTGTGGAGCGACGGTGAACTTGCTACAGCTCCTCCCACGAGAGGATTGAACGTCAGTGCACACCGACTTGCTTTTACATTGCCGCTCAACACGACGCTCCTTCCCCAGAGACAGCAATCGTCAGTATTGCTCTTGCAATACTGACAGAATACTTGGCAGAACAATTGGAAGAATATTTACAGAATAATTTGCAGAAGTAAAAATCTAATATTCTAAAAAACTTCAATACTTCCCAATTACCTTAAAAAAACACTGTAAAGGGAAAGAAAAACTAAATGCCAATTACTAATTTGTAGGTGTACTTTTTAACTTTTTCCTTTAATTTGAATAATCTTCTAATGACGCCTGCCGAAAGTTTTCCGTGTATTTGAAGTAGTTTTCTTGACAGCAATGTACATTGTGCAATTTAATTACACTTATTAATTTTACGTTTACACACGCAGTGTATATTTCTTTGATTTTTTCAATAGTGGGAGCTCTTTCCTATCTTGGCCTCTCAGTGCTTGAATTTTCATTTTAACCATTGCAATATCATCATTTGGGAAGTGAGATACTATAATTTTGAAAGCATATTCTCTGTACACTCTGTTTTTATACTCTGCGAGCTTAACGTTCCATAAACATGGAAATTCTTTACATTTTTCGATAGGAGTTTTAATTTCTTCCTTGCTTCACAATATCTTCACAATATCTGCCATGACTACACATGCTCTCTATGGTCTCATGAGCAACTGAACGCTGTTGACTGGCAGTGCACACCGCCAATATTTAGCATGCAGGATGTTGCCGCTCCTCACCGTGAGCGTGGCTATAAGGGTCGTTTTGCATTGCTGTGGGCGTAGCTTATTTGGCTGGCGGGATGGAGCGACGGTGTGGAGCGCGAAGACACCGTCAATGTCAAAGGGCCTTAATAAGTCTGACTGCTCTCGATCGCAACCCGATACTCAGTGATCAATGCTTCACCACTCGCCTTGGTGTCCCCGTACTGAGTGATCTCCTAATCATGTCTTAATGCAGTCGTGGACGGCGCTCCCGCCAGGGGAGGGGGGGGGGGGNTGTTTGATGGGAGCACAGCTTTCTCTAGCCATGACTGATCTCACGAGCTCATGAGATTGGTCGAGAACGCTCGCCTCTACTGCGGCGGCGGCCGAGCTCGCGGTCAGTTTTTGTTACATCTTTGATATCCAATAAACCATATGGCAGAGTCTAATGAGTTTTACGACATCGTCATATTTAATGCGGTGAGTTTTTATTAGAACGTCCTAGAAGGCCCCGAACTCCGAGACCAATGATCATTGCCGGCGTTTCTACTTTATGGCATCGTTATAAAAACAAATTTGTGCACTGCGAGTGCGCAGACGAATAAAAGTAGTTTATTCATTGGCTACAGGTTCAAAGATACGAGGCATGCAACATTTGATTGATTTATTTATTTAAATAAAATTTGTTTTAAGTTTATGATGTATTTTACATTGAAATCACCTTTCTTTCGCCCTCCAAATGTAAACTTGTACAGCACAAACACCTTCTGTGACTGATGAAACAATACTGAGGACAGAGAGACTGAGCAGGGTTGCCAGATAGTTACATAAATTTTAGGCCAAATTTTACCAGGAAAAAGGCCAAAAAAGGCCAAATTCATTTATGGGTACACTAATTTAGCAGGTAGATAACTTAAAAGTATCATAATTCTACTTGCCATTAAAAATTTTAAATACAGTGGAAAAATAGACCTAATTTACACTATTCTTCGAGGAATAATAATTTCTTTTTACTCATCAATCTCAGCAGAAGTTTGCAAGATAGAAACAGCGCTAGAGAGCTAGGTCCTTGATTTCCGTTGATATAAGACACTCGATTTGAGATAAGTTTGAATTCTTGAGGCCACTTTGAAGTCCTTACAACAAAGAAAACTATAGTTGAGATATGTCCGGATTCGCACTTTTGAATATAGCTTTCTAGTTCGTAATCTAATGTTAGAGAACATTCTTTCAACTATAGCATTGCTGGCGGGAGTCACCAGGCAATGAGCGCACAACCAGAGAGTTCTTTAATTAAAGTTTGAGTGACTGTGTATTCCAAGCCAAAACTGCATAGTGCCTTTAAGGAATCACATCACCCTCAAAATGACTTCCTGCTTCCTAATTCACTAATGTTGATCCAATCCTGAGCTAAATGCAGCCTATGCAAATCTGCAAATTCTCCTCTGATTACTTGGTATAATATTCGTAAAGGATTTAGTAATATTCAGCAGGATCTAGCTGATCCTGTTGCTCTGCGTTCAACTGTCACGTTTCAGTTTTACGCATTGTGCGCCTCAAGAACCGAAAATGACTAAAAAGCCAGAAAAAGGATAAATTCAAGAAAAAGGCCAACCTTAAAATTTCGAAGCCAAACGCTTGCAAAAAAAGCCAGATTTGTTAAATTTGGCCTTAAAAAGGCCAATATGGCAACCCTTAGACTGAGCGTAGTTAGTAATATACACGTCCGCCAGCCTGTATAGGAACGTACGTGTTGAGACATGTAGGAGTATCACGAAAAGTATAGCTACCAAACAATTTTAAGGACAGCGTCCCCCATAGGCATCCAGGATTTTGAGATCATTGAGAAATAGGGATTGTTGCTGCTATAGGAAGTGTAGGAGGTCAGGTACATCCTGTGAAAAAATGAGACTCTTACGTTCACTCGTTCGCCCGCTACGGGGGTTNGGGGGGGGGGGAGTAGAGGGGTAAGTGGTATTTTATCATGTTACACCTCCCCCTTGGCACTTTCTTCACGGCACGACGTTGCTATGTCCTCTTCTATGTCTATATATTACTGTATAATGATTTCAAGGGTCTAACCTGAACCAAAAATTAAAACAAAATTTAATTAATTTTGTTTACGTTTCTTTGTTTTTTATACTGAAAATCTTGTAATGTGGGGTTTCAAAATGCTTCTCCTCCTACAGTTTTTGAGCTACAGTGATGATTTTCGTGTCATTGGATGCGGAAAACAAGGGATTTTCAAGAACTCAAATTGTTTTTCCAAATTCATTTTGTTCAAAAGTTATGACGTCATAAATCTGCATTTTTTCGAATAAAAAATGTTGCTCTCGAATTTTTTAATTTTTTTAATTTAAAACTGGCAATTTAGGAAAAAGCATTCAAGTTTTTGGAATGTCCACGTCTTTGCGCATCCAATGATACCCAAATCATTACTGTAGCTTAAAAACTGTCGGAGGAGAAGTATTTTGAAAACCCCCAAAAATTCCGTTTTCTATGAATAATTCATTTTCTATGAAGAAAATTTCATTTTTTCAATGAAGACAAACGATTTCTAATTAAATTTCCTATTTGTATACCAAATTTCATTGCTCTAGGTTCAATAATAAAAAAAAATCCGTATGTGGGACGCTGTCCCTAACCATATTTGTTACCAGCAACCTACAATTATATGGAAAATGCTACTTTGGTCTCCGAAGCATTTTGATTTTTGACCAGTGTAATCCTTCGGAATTCCTTAATTATTAGTTGAAACGAAATAAGAAAAGACAAAAAACGCTTTACCAAAACAGACTGAAACACCGTCGTAAATGATTATCAAGTAGTGAGAAAAGATTAGTCAAAGTGTGAGTCATAAAAAATATCGCGCAACACCTACATCTAAAAACATGTAACCAAACATACATTTATGCAAAATTAAATTCATAGCTTGTTCATCGTACGGACAGAAATATTATTTTTTCATGAATCATATGCTCAAATTGCGCTTTATTTCATCTGTCTGTTTTTATTTTTTATGTCTGTTCTTTATTTCATGTCTGTCCCTCTGGGGTAGTGATTGATCTATTTTTGAAACAGTTAGCAAGTACAATAAATTCATTTATTGGACTATCGAGTTATTTCCGAAGAATGATTCAGTGTTAGCTGGTCGCACCGCATTAAGTTAAATGTAACAGGCCTTGAGGCTTTGTTTTTACGCAGATAAAAAAGAAACATGTAAGTATATGTGGATTTACCTATATATACACACACACACAAATATACGTATAGAAAATGAATATGAGAAAAAAGCATAAAAATAATAAACAATCTTCCTCCCGCTATATTGAAATGAAATCGAAATGCTCAGTGTGATCGAAAGAAATAACTTGAAAAAATAAATAAATAGAAAGAGAAAATACTCGAGAAGCGTAAAAAGGAACTAGTTTCTTATTTTCTAACAGAAAAGGAAAGACACGAAAACGCTTTACCGAAAACCGACTGAAACACCGTCGGAAATGAAATCATTTCCGACGGTGTTCTTCTAATGTGAGACAAGGTTAGCCAAAAGTAATTTACAAAAAACATAGCACAACATTCACATGTAGAAATAAGTAATCAGACATCCACACAAAAATGAATTTCAGAGCTTGTTCATCGCCAGAATGGTAAATGTAAAAACAGAAAATAGAAAACAAAGCTGAGAAAATAATAGTAAAATCAAAACGACCTTCGTTCTGATACATTGAACTGACGGCTGTGTTGCTCATTATAATCAACAGAAAGGGTTAAGAAAAATCCAGATGACTTAGCGAAGGTAAAAATGATATAATTTCTAATTTTCCAACAGAACTTTTAGGAAAATCAAGTTACAGTTTTAGAGTCACAACAAAAAACATTTTAGGTTTCTCATCCTCTCGGTATTCTCTTAAACTATAAAACAGAGACACAATGATAGATTGATATTACTTATGAGTAACATATAGCTACACAATTTCTATGCAAAGGCTACATATGAACTTAACTGTGAAATCATAATCAACTGCACTTCACACTAATGTGAAGTTTTCACAGTGGGGATACTAGGACGTGGACAAAGTCAACTAGAATAAGTATGGGCGTTCCAATTTTGCAGAATTTGAAATGCTGACCCCAAAGTAGCAATAAGTATATTTAAGCTGTCGATCATTTCGTAAGAATTGACACCGAAGTGTTGTTGTGTATTATTTCCTATGCCAGAGATGCAAAATGGCGTGACACATTTTTCTTGAAGTCTTTAACAAATTTAGAATTTTTATATGCTGGGGAAGCTTATTCCACAAAAGAGCTCCAGAAATAGAGAGAGAGCTTTTTGTTCCACATCAAATGAACGGTAACTAACAAAAACATTATTCCTCTGATTTGGGTTTTTGTTAGGGATATTGGATGGCAAAAATTTCACTACATCTGCATTACTCTAAAGGAGGTATAGTGATAAGAACACTTGTCGAGCTTGTCACGAGACGTTAGCTCCCTCGTTAATTCGCATCAACGAGGGAGTCTAAAGCTCGGAGTTGAGGAATGGCATAATCTCTATGCCATGAAATACTCGTATATATGAGGATATAAGCTACAAAGTGCAAGAACACACAGCAAATATGTTAATTCGTAACAAATTACATGTACGTAAAATTTTTTCGGTACTCACCAAGTTCGTCGAACAAATTTACGCTTGAGATTTTTCAACTCGCTCTCTTCGGATGTGAATTCCAGCCCAGGGCTAGTCAGGCTCATGATACGCAGTTGATCCTAACGAAATTGTATTCTAAACAAGACATCATAGTACAAATAGTGTCATCTCAACTTACCATTCAAGATACACCCAAAGGCTGATACAACATTGATGTGTCTATTCGACACATCAACAACTACCTTAAATTAATCTCCTGACCAGTAAGATATCGATTGGCTGACAAATTCCCATTACCATTAAAATCGAACATTAACAACGGATGTCAACATCATAACCTCCCATACTAAAATGGGCAATCACGCTAAATACACACATGAACCAGGCATTCCACTGCACTCGTGAAAAACAGCACTCCGTCAACAGCACTCCGTATGGCGACACTTGTATAGTTCATGCTTACAAGATCATAGTTCATGTTTCTGAGCAAATTCTCAGGGTTGTTCTTCCATTATTAGAGAGTTGGTTGACACTTGACGAATCACTCTGCTAAGTTCGACTTGTCCCTGGCTTTGTATCCCTCCATCCTAAAAGCGTAAATGAAATCGATCTATGTATACTCTACTGAGAAATGATGAGCTCCTATTTCCCTATGTTATTTCAAAAATGTAGCAACTTTTATCAAACCCATTTTTGAATAAGTTTCTAGCACTATAGTATTTTCATTAACGAGCTTACCCTTCTTAGAGTATTTCCAAATCAAATTGGATTTTATTTTTCTTTTATTGTCACGGGACTTGTAAGTCGCTTACAAAATTTCTGAAACGAAAAAAGACACTCGTTTTTTGTGAATAATTTTCCTCGAGTACAATGCACGATAAGCCTATTTTATGTATTTTCAGAATACTTTTTCAGTATAACACGCTGCTTTTTATACATTTGCCCGTGGCACGAACTCCGTTCAATCCCGCCCTAACATGGATGTGACTGTTCCCATTGGTTATCCGGAGGCCGTTTTTCCCGCCTCTTAGACTCTCGAACTTATTTCAGGACTCAGTTACAAAATCTTTACATAATTTTTTTACAGTTTTTAATCCGAGGTCCGAAGTTCCCCAAACAAGCAAGCGTCCAAACAACCCTCTACGTGTGTATCGAGTTCCTCCCCATGCATTTGTAGAACCTGACTTCTGACCTCTACATTTTGTACGCAAACCCTCTTATAACCTAAACGCGACACTAAGCACAAACACACGGTTCGATACAAAAGCATGAGACAAGAACACGATACAAGAGCACGACACAAAAGCATGACAACACTCCACGCACCAACACACTCTGCTGAAAAGAAAAAAAAAAGAAAAACATTTTATTTCCAATAAAGTGTAACATGAAATGATGATACAATGGTTTTTAAAACACCATAACATTAAACATCCTTTTCTGATAATAACACATTGGTATCGTAATACTTGTGTAAAATGTTGAATCAAAAAATGATTGATGGAAAAGCACATTAAAAATGAGTTCCTTTCCTTTGCCTAATCTGATTTTGACAGTGCATTTGAAAACACGTTACTAAGAGAACACATTCCTCGTAACGCTTAGTTGAAAAATGTATTCGTTTGCGCGCATTTTAAATTGAAATAAAAGCAAAAATCGCCTTTAAATACCTTAACACTGAGACCCTTAATTGCTATTCACACATGGTTATAGTAAGACCCATGATAATTGTCGAAAACATGATTCGGAGAAAAGCACGAAAAAATGAGTTCCTCTTTGTCGCGGTAGTCGGATTCTGGAAATGCATTTAAAATACAGGTGACTAAGAAAAGCGTAATTCATGTGACGCATTACTGCAAACCCTCTCGTTAGTGCGTACTCGTATTGAAATTATGAGCAGAAGAACATAGGAACTAGTGATACGAGTGTGAGGGATTGATGTTAGAAGTAAAATGAGCAGATTTGATTTGTTTTGCGTCTAGAACTATGAGGTAGACAGTCAGGATTTGAGACAATTTTTCACACGGACGCATCCTCTATTGTGCCAAGTGGTGAGCTTCGGAAAGAACATAATATTCACTCTAACAAAACAAAAAATTGTTATGATAGTTCTTACGCTAATAGTGCTGGCGTAATGAGTTCATCGGAGTCAAAGACATGAAAAGGGTTGTTGTACAGTGCTAGCCGTGACATTTTCACCATAGACGGAGCCGTACAAAAAGTTAACAAGCCAAAATAGTGTTGTCATAATGTATTTACGAGAGTATGAAAGTAAGTAGAGCAGTTTAAGACCAGAATAAGAAGATTAAAAATGATGTTGTTTAAAGCTATGACATTCTTCGAAACCTTTGCCCTTTTTTTTTAAATGTTATAATGAAACGAAAAAAGATGCTATAAAGTACCCTCACATTAACACCCGCTAGCCATTTTTGAGAACCCATCTAAAATCCTTCCCGAATTACCCTGACAAAAGGGTAATTTCTGAACTTAACACCCGCTAGCCATTTTTGAGAACCCATCTAAAATCCTTCCCGAATTACCCTGACAAAAGGGTAATTTCTGAACTATATGACGTGCAATCTTGAAATTAGAACCAAATTAATGCTCGTGACGAGTACAACATTTTTATGTAATTGAAAAATTTTTTACGCCCCTGTGGGGGGCAGGAAGAGGGGCTCTCGTGGCCCCTCAATTGTCGGCCGATTTTCTCTATAAGCTCATTTTAAACGCGTTATAATTTCTGAATTATTCCACCTAAAAATATGAAATTGGTTTCATTTTAAACATCAATTCATTCTCCATTCCGGAGTGTATAATAAAAGTCTCATACGCTTCCTGGGGAGGCATGGATAGAGGTCTTCCTATGCTATCAATCGTCGGCCAATTTTCTCTGTAAAGCTCATTTTAGACACGTTATAATTTTTGAACTATTCCACCTAAAAATTTGAAATTTATTTCATTTTAAACATCAATTCATTCTCCATTCTGGAGTGTATAATAAAACTCTCATACGCTCC
>JACJUY010002562.1:80480-97394 GCA_014220935.1 Platorchestia sp. MABIK | reverse complement strand
GCACACACATATTTCAACACTTGAACTCAAACACCGTTTCATTATGTAATAGAATAGTCACGTTACCCCTAATATTTTTTGAGTCACTTCAACTTACCTGTGTCATCCGCCATGGCGCTAGAAAAAGTTTGAATTTGCCGGTAGAGACAATCCTCCACTTTCATCAGAGAACGACGTTGCACTGAAGGTAAACAACACATTGTCGCCATCTGGTGGTATTTGGCAACTGCACGAATGCTGAACGAACACGTTCAGTCCGTTTTTGAACCGATTCGCTCTAAATTTTGTAGGCAGTATCCATTCATTTTTGACTGAACGAATTCGTTCACGCCGGTCGTAAAGGGTGTAATAAAATATTCACGTTTCATTAGCCAAATAAATTGACGAGTCGAGATCTCAAGTTAAATAATTGTAAGTTTAAAATTTGCTTGATTTGGAGATGGAGGGAGAATTCAAAAATTGAGGAACTCAAGTGTGAAATGTTACTTTCTCATCGTCGCTGAAGCGATCCTAGGAAACTTTTTTGTTCCACGAAACGTGGATATTTTATTACATCTAAAGTACAGTGGACGAGAGCCAGAGTGAGTATTTCTTTAACTCTCGGGAAAAGTCAAAGTTCTCGGCCAACGATGTAAATTAATTCGGTTGACCGTTTTCCGTTGACCGTTCTTTTACAGTTAACTTTTTGAGGTATTGTAACGTCGAAACATAAAGTACTAAACTTTGCATGCTGTAAATGCGTGCAGTATTTTGAACCCTTGTCAAATCACAGTACACAATTTCAGCTTATCAAACTGTTTGCATCCAAGTTTCGTGGCATGCCCAGTACAGCACTTGAAAACTATGTTCTTACTTCCAAGTATGCCGATCATTTTACATTTTATTTATTTGAATTTTACCCCTTAAACTTATATGTTCCTCGACAGTACTATATTACAGAGCTGTAATTTAGATTTGAGTCAATCAAACGAGTTAAATAACAATCAGGAATGTAATCGCTCACTTTTAATAAGTTAAAGACTGTTTGAAACACTACTTTTGTCAGTTACGAAGTAATGCGTTCAACTAAAGTGACTTCTATTCAAATAAGTACAAGAAAAAATGATGAACAATGCTATCGAAACACTCCTGAAAGACATAAGGTACGCAATAGGTTTATGTTAGTTAGATTTTTTCTTTTATATGCCATGGTGACTGGCGCCCCAGGGAGACTATTTTTAGGTTTCCAAGTTATCATGAGGTTTTCGGGACTTATATCTTTCGTGTCCGCTTTGCCTCTTCTCCTTTTGCGCCTTCGCGGCCTTTTACGCCTCCTCCTTTTACGCCTTTTCTTCGCGGTCTCATCTAAGTCTTAATTGTCTTTTCCTTCCCAATTTCCTATTTCTATGTTCAAGGTATATTGTGTGGGTATACACACACAGGATGTACTTTGTGTATATACAAGGTATACACATACCTTGTGAATAGGTTTTCCGTTTTCTACACTCAAAACTGAATGATCGTTTCTCTTCGCTCTTTCGAGATCGCGTGTGTTGTAGCTATAAGGTGTATTATACTAACGAATCAAATTATCATAACAATATTCGCAAAACAAATTGATGAAAAATCATGATCTCAAAATTGAGGACTTACTTGCATCGAATCCAAAATCAAGAAAAGTATCATGGAAAATATGACACACGAGCGGAACCTGAGGTTGCACAATGTTTCAGCCAGGAGACTTAATTTGCTCCGCTTCTAATGTACAGAAATGACCGGCCAAATGAAGGGTTTCAAGAACAAACGTTACACGAAGCTTTAGTTGATTGCAATCACGATGATGATGGGCCCTGCCTAGTCTGACTGCTCCTTTGAGAATGTTAATAGGCATGCCAGAGCCAGGGCCTCCAATTGCGTTGATGCTCCGAGACCGATCTGAAACGCCAGTTTTCTGGGAGACTTTTGAGGACTTGGTTTCTGCTGATTTAGCTGGGGAAGTTTGTCTCAGGTGGACAGATGTTTTCATCATGGATTGAGGATCAGGAGGATCAAAAGAGTGTCTTTTATAAGGCAAAAGTGAGGTTTGGTTAACCGCTTGTTAAGAAAAAATAAGACAAGCTTCAAGTTTCCCGTGTAGTCTTGAGCATTTTTCTGAAAAACAGCTACTTACTTGGTCTGCGCATGTTTTCAGCGTATTAGTGATTAATAATATGCGGTAAGTTATTTAGTGCCTAAAAAGACCAACAAAATACTTTTTGGCACTTGAATTCGACTGTGTAATAAAGATATATTTAATTTAAACTTTTCCGGACCCAGAACAACGCCATCGGTTATTGATGCCTTGTTGGAGGTGACTAGAGCGTTGATGTATCATCTTGAGCAGGTGATGTCGTGCTGCATTTTAAAATAAATACCAAGAAGTCCACCCAGACGAGTGCATTATAGAAATTACAAAGCCTACACCGCAGAAACTTTAAAGAATATTACACAAACAGGTTACACCGATGAACTCACTTCTGTTGCGTGCGTGCTCATTTGAGTCCAGAATTTCTTCCACCATAGCGCAGTGAATAGTCACGAGCCAATAACTTAATAGCAGAAGAAATTCTTGATTTAATATTACAATAATTTAATAGCCGAAACTAAGTTGCTTTCGCTCATGGTACTAGGATGCAAGATGTTCGTTAAATTTCAGTCGAGCAGACTTGATTTTACTTCTCACTACAAAAAAGAAACGTGAATCGATTGCTGACTTTTAGCCATGAATTAAAACTCTGCTTTCATTTTCATAACAGGCGATTGGAAGGAGGAAGGGGGTTAAAGCGTTTCCAAAGTGAATCTAGTCACCCAAAACCCCACAAGTAGTTATTTAAGCCTCTTTAAGCATGTGCTAAATCTCTGCAACGCGCTTTAGGACGCTGTAATGCGGTCTAGAGTTCTCGCTGATCCTGATGTAGGCAAGAGACAAATTCTACCACANTCCCACTGATTCATCGAGCACGCATCGCATGACGGCGACAATCACGAATTCTTCGTCCACATTGTCAACTATATTACAATAATCTTCTATAAAGCTAGGAAATCGTTGCATTAATTTGGATTTACGGCAGGGATCCATGCACGATGGAAAGAATTCACAATTGTTCAACGCAGTTGTGAGAGATCTAATAATATATTCCTTGTAAATGTGATTTAGGACTTATCATAACAAAAAATATTTTATGCGTACATTGAATTTGCAGAAGAGCCGGGTATTATTTAAATTGAGTCTTATTTATGCAAGAGCCCATGAGAAAGGATATTTTTTAAGTAACACTTCTTTAGTTTCCATTTAAAATTTGGTTAAACACTATGATTTTAATACAGTAACTTTATCCGTTCTACTGCGACTCCAAGTATTCCTGCCTTGTAACCTGTATTGCTCACTAAATCATGCAATAGTCTTTCTCCTCGCAAATTTACCCAGGAATTCTATTTAAAAACACGAGTTCGTCAAGCATATATTTCAACAATAACTCGTATTTTAAAATTTGTTACCAGGTATGTCTCGATACTTTGATATTAGCTCAGTTCGATTCTGCACGCCAAGTGAACAAGCCAGGCGCTACGACTGGAGTTGAGTGGGAAACTTGAAGCACATTTTGTATTGGGCGATATCGCAAAATATTTAGGAAGCTGAAATTTGAATCTCAAATCCTCAAAATTTAAGAGAACGTTCTCCTAATCAGATGAGAAATAAGTTAAACATGGTTATGCATAAAAAATAAACTTATAGAGCACTCAAATTAACACGGACCGATATACAGGTCAAGTGGAGAAACTCAAGAAAAAAAACGGAACGTGTCATTGAGCGTCCGTGTGCTCTTTAAAATATGCATTGATTTCAAAATGCGCTCATGAATTAAGCTCGGCTTCTGTTCTATAGGCAAAAAATTATCACTGGGGATTTTTGAGTTACAGTTGAACGCATGGATGCGAATGACAGAATCTGAAATTTTCAACCCAACTCCACTCTGTTTCCGTAACACGGAAGCGTTACGGAAGACTAAACCACATCTGTAACATTCGTCTGTGTTTTAGATTTTTAAAGTGCGTGCATTAGTTTGCCTAGATGTTTGGAGCCGAATATACAGCCTGATAGTCGTTTCCCACAACATAATATTCATTTAATCTTAAAAGTGCTTATCAAACTACTACGACAGTAAAATTTCAGTTCATGAACTCCTACTAAACCAAATTGTACTCTTTACATGAAATGAACGTCGTTCAAGGGTACCAATGACGACGCCCAAGTGGCAAATATGGTCTGAGCTTTCGAGATAACACCTCAAAAGTGTTTTGTAATTGTTACGTGCCACCAGCTTACCTTTTGACGGTAGTAACTCTTCGATTCTTTCACATTTGTGCTTTATGTTCGCTTTGTTGATCTCATCTGAGGCTGAAAACGGCCCAAGTTTTGAGTTTAACACTCGTACGTACGAGAACGCTTACGGTTATGGCCTCCTATTTGGAGCTGGCAGCCCCCGAAGCTCGTTGTATTTATGACGCAGATCCTTAAATGAATGCTATCAGAAAAATCCCGACTTTCAAGGCATAGTTTTTGTCACTCTTGTATAACTCATTCATTGTTGTGTTGTAAAGAAATTAGGTGTGTACTATTATTAACATTTCAGTACACATCTAAAATTAAACCTGGAGTTAATTTTGCCTGAGATATCGAGAATCCAGCAATGGCCAGACCTCACAAATATACAGCAGATAGCCTGTATGGTCCTTCATCTGGCCAGTGTTCTCACATTTGGTATTCTTAAAAACACAGGATGGCTATTCGGAAACTAAGCATCAGGGACTATACAGAGTTTTCAAATACTAATCGTTATCATAACCACATTTCATTGGAGGAATTCAAAATTTGAGAATTCTAGTCTTAAAAGGCCAATCTGGCAAGCTTAGCACACATTATACTGCTTCGGCTAGTCCAGAAAATACCTCGAGTGGCAAGTCGCCCGACGGTTTCTCCAAATCCAGGCTTGAGGAGCATCCAGCCGCTCTAAACTTGGATCCCACACCATCATAAAGCTGGAGTTGTGAGCCGTCTCTCAGAGGAGCAGATGCACTCCCGAGGGATACCCAAAGTTGGCATTGTTTGGGGAGCGTGGCGCTGGTGCTCTCAGGCTTTAGTTACTTCCCGGAGTTACTGCGCGCAACTTCCACTAATTCAGAGCGAGCGACTCCACCAAAACTGCCTATGCAAAAAGAGTCACTCGCATGAAATCCGTGCTTTCTTATTCTAAGGAAGAGATGACTGCATCTGCAAAGGTAGGTCACCCAGAAGATGCATCTTCAGCTTAACGTGCAAATAAATTCGTGATTTGATAGCAGCGGAAATTATTACATTTTCGAATTTCATCTTTTTCGTGCCCGTTGTGACTCATTAGTGACATAAGATCTTAATTTATTTTTTTGGCATTTATGAGGCCATGCAACTGAAGCATTATTTCTTGCTTTGTTTGTTTTTTTCGCACCAAGTCTCTACAAAGATACTTAGAAAGTGCGTTTTGTGAGATTTGTTGCATTGTCTTTTAGAGCGAGAAACAAGTTCCATTTCTGTATCACGTCATTGTAGTAGAATTTTATTTTGTTCAAATATGATGAGAGATAGAACAAATTTCTTCTGTGACTTTGAGAAAGTATATTGCATTTTGTGAAGCTAAACAGAGTAGAAGGTGTGAGCAAATAGGTGATAGATGCAGAAGTTATCAACTTGTACTCATGATTTCATTTCCAAAAATTGCTTATTGAATAATACTGACAATGCTAAGAACCTTTATTTGTAAATAAAAATGAATTAAACATAAAAAGTAAAAATGCTCAATCATTCGCTATGATCTTCAGTACCCAGTGAAAAATACAACTTATGCTTATGTAAATAGCCCAAATTTAAAACACCGTGTAAGAAAAATTAACTTAACCTGCATATTTTATCGATACATAACTGCTATCCCAAAATAATTTCGCTCACGTTTCTCAATTAAAAATGAATCAGATGCATAATCAGATGCATCGAGTATTTTAGTAACTCGATCGGTAGCCTAGTTTCGATACCATCTGAAATCCAAGACGGAAAAATTATCAAAACCATTCTTTCGCCGGGTTAAACGAGGCTCATATATTATGCTAAGCCGATTATTGTTAGGTAAATTGGTCGAAAAAAGACACTTATCGATAACTTTAGCTCCGTTTCAGTGCGCTTGAATGTTCAATCCCTATGCTTAATTTTCCGACAAGGTGAACTTTGAGAAATGAATCAATGTAATTAAGCATATGTTTTAAAAATTAAAGAATCGAAATTCCTTTTCTTGCTCCTCGAAGTCGCTCGTCTTTTTCTTACTAAGTGAACCAGCCTCGACCTGCTACTCTACTGGAGAATAAATAGCGCGTCTTTGGCCAAAGTTTCTGGGCTTGATTGTTTTTAGTGACGGCTGTGAATCTCTGTTGTCTAATCGGCACTTTTCGTTTGCAGAGGCTTTCCTCAGATAAAGAGTTAGAATTCTAAAGTGCTTTTTCCTCTGGAGATTAATCACGGATTTTCGAGCCTAGAATAACTGTTGAACGGAACGCTAAATATTCCATGCGAGTTTGTGAGCCTCGTTGAATAATAGATTGCTCAGAGCTGGAAAGCCTCATGGAACATGGAAATAGGTTAAACCTAGTTCTCCGAATCACTCCAAAAAATGTTTCTGAAATGCGTTTAAGAGACAGCTAGAAAGGTTTCCAACGAAACATTCGAATTGGGTACGCATTGTATGAGTCGTTTGAAACAACTTAAGAGCTCAAAATAAATACATGTGAATGATTTATCCTGCGGAGACTATTGGAAAGTTAAAATTTGAGAACCAGCAATAAGGTAGCGAAGAATGATTTTATATAAGTCAAAGGTTTACTTGCATTGCAACCTCATTGATAACTTAAAAAACGAAGAAAAGTTCAAGGAAATTAATCCTATTTGATCAGAAAACGTTTCGCAGAGTCCAGAAGATCCACCATCAGTTTAAGCTAAATACCATTACATCATTGAAATAAAGGATCAATCTAGAGTAAATGGGACATTAAAATATAAATACATATATTGAGAAAAAACAAAATAAACAAAAATAAGTCAACAAACAAAATTGAGCAGGCAATGGAGGTTTTATCTACTGACTAGTTATCTAAATTGTGAAAGGACACTATTTGCATGAGCATTTACAAATCGACACCCAATCAGAATCCATTAGTCACAAAATATGTACGGAAAATTCGCAGGATTTGGCTCCAGTTTCTTTAATTTTTGCTAAGCAAATTTCAAAATTAATTGCTTTTAGGCACTAAGCAATCGGGGTTACGCGATACGTTCCACTTTCAAACTTTTCATTCAGAATTAAAATTTTTATGTTTAAATTTCACAACTAATGGATTCTTGTAGGATGTCGTTAATTCGCAAATTTAAAAATTCTGTCAAAGCAATACAAGTTACAGGCTATCATAGAAAACAATGAAGACCATTTGTGCTACTCATTCCATGTATTGCTCATTCCCTGCGAGAAGTTGTCACGCGGAATAAAATTACTGAGTGAAAAACATTTTCTTCCTTGTCAGATACGTGTCACTCTTTCGGGTACAAGGTACAAGGCCACGCATTCGGTATAAGGCTACGCATTTGGTACATGGCTACGGATTCGGTACAAGGCTACGCATTTGGTACTAGGCTACGGATTCGGTATAGGGCTACGCATTTGGTGCAAGGCTACGCATTCGGTACAAGGCTACGCATTCAGTACAAGGCTACACATTCGGTACAAGGCTACGCATTGGTACAGGCCACTCATTCGGTACAAGGCTGCGCATTCGGAACAAGGCTACGCATTCGGTACAAGGCTACGCATTCGGTACAAGGCTACGCATCTCATTGAGATGCTAGCCTCTCTAGCTTACTCGTACAATTGCGAGCTGTGCACATCATCGTGCGGCGGCACGACTTCCTGAAATTTGAATTTCTGAGTGGCAGAGCATCGATATTGAAGCTTCTGTATTGAGACTAAGCTAGCTCACTTCTCTTTTTCTGTAATGTGCAATCGTGCTGAACAATAAAAATGTTTCTATTTTTGCTACAAATTCCAAAATTTTAGATTCAACATCAACTATGAATGAGCTCAGGATTTTATAGTTTTTGCATATCTATAAGTGAAAACCTTACCTAAACGGTTCAGACAGCTCATATCCCTTGCACATAGTCAATAGAAAACCTGTTTATCATCTGCTCATTTTATTTTAAGACTTATTTCTGTATCTTTTGGTGTTTATTGATATTCATCTTTTACTCTTTCCGATTCACTGTGGCTTGATTTTTTTATTTAAGGGATGTAATGATCTCCTGCTTAAGCCGATGATGTACCAGGAATCCAAAACCTTTTAGGAATAAATATGGTCAATATCCACGAAATTTTCCTCGTTTTTAAGTTTTTGAATATTATTTCATTTGTGATGTAAACTGAATACCGTTAATACCTTTCTTTCTAGTCTTAAACTTGGAAAAAACTAGGAAAAGAGGGCAAATTGCGCTGACCGAAGCGCCTTATGCGAGAACATGAAATCTGTGTACATCTGCAGGAGCCAAAGCCATGATATACCGAATACATTAAGGGTGTAGCGGCTACTGATTCACTACTGTTTAACATCAAGTCTTGAAACAATGAACTTTCAGAGGCTTTTTTGAAGAAATTCCTTCCATAAACGACTGCGCCTATGACCCAGAGCTATACGAAACTGTCATGGCGGTTCGGCGATTTTTCACTTTGAAAACTTAAGAAAACCATTCTCAACGTCATTTCCAGCGAACCTCTACTCATGCAGGGTGGCGCATAAGTCACTTCACCATTTTAAGATGAAGCATTTTTTTCAAAAAATAAATTAAAATTTTTCTCTTCAAATTTATTCAGTAAGTCGAAGGTAATTTAAATATGAATATATTCACGACCGGAAAGAGAGTGAAGATAATTGAACTTTATTTAGAAAATGTCCGCTCAATAATTATCGGAACACAGTGTAGAGATATAACAATTTTTTTTTCGCACGTAAGAGAAAAGGTGTACGTAAAGTAACCTCGAACTATCCAACCACTTGAAGCCAACACACAGAAGGAAATTCTTTCCATACAGCGTTAGGTGTTAAGAACTGTCATGGAAATTGCCTTACAAAGAGTTTGTGTTTGCGAAGCTGAAAATGGAGGCCAGTTTTACGACATTATTTGTCATACATAAATCGAACTAAAATTTCAATCTTTAAACTATGCCATAAAAAAGGAATTAATAAAGTACACTCTTTGCCGAAAAAGAAATTTTATTTTAAAATGGTTAAGTGACTTATACGTCAACCTGTATATTTGAAAATGAGTTTTAATTGTTAATAACTTGAATCCAAGATCGTATCTGCTGAATTACAGTAACTAATTTTTATCAGTATAAATCGAAATTTGTGTAAGAAATTGTCGCATGACGTTATGGTCACGTCTGCTCAACTATACATTATATTCTTGTGATATTCTCAAACCAATAACTCACTTCCACAAGGTGAAAGATCTTAGCCGCGGGCAATTTCTTGTTTGGTCGAACACAAACTAGAAGGCTGCTCACATTACACCGTACATCGCCTTAAATGCTCGCTCAGGTTCCTCACGAGCTGTATGGAGTCAGATCACGGTCGGATTAGAGGCAGGGAAGGCATTTCTTCTCTCCCGCAACTCGCTGTTATTTAGAGCCGGGGTGTTTAATGCTGCTCGTGTGTCTTGGCTGCGCTGACGCCTGCTTCAGTACGACTTGAAAGGGCGAACATAGAAGGCAAAAAAATTAAGTTAAACTTCCGTGAGCGCAAACCAAAAATGAGTGAAAAGAGAATGAAAATTGGTTTATCGTTTTTGAGCTATTTCTCCGATATAATATTTTAGATCTTTATCGTCCGTTTCATCCTCGTTTTTACTTTATTACATTCGCCAAAAACTCAGTTACTGGTTTGATTGTTTTTAGAAAACTCATTTCACCTCCGCCAAACATCTGATTGCTCTCATATGCTCTCATAGGAAGTAAAACATGAAATATCCATCAGTAATAGGCCGCTTGTAACGTCAAGTTGTACTGAAGAGCTAGGAAAATAATAATGACATTAATAAATTCAATGAAATTCAAAGATTTTGCTTAACACAGAAAATACAACACACGTGTTAAACAGCACCATTGAATGCCGTCACAGTAAAGCTCGATGTTGCCCTTTAAAAGATGGGAAATCTCAGAAAGGGTTTCACTATCACATGAGAATGCCGAAAAACATTTGCTTTTCTTTGTCTTCAAAGAACATTTTTTGCATTACTGCATGTATATACTATGCTCAAAGTTGGAGCTAAGTTTCAGGAATTCTTTTTTATGTGTAATTGCACATGAATCGCTTTCGGGCAACGAGCTGGCCCATAAAGGGCAAAATATGTTTCAATGCTCATTAACGCTTTGCATTTAAATGGGACGGAAGTTAAAAAGAGGCACCTACTGCAGGAAAGAGGCTTTGGTTAAATAATGTGTGTACTAACTTCTGCGAGTTCATGGCTGAAGCGACGATAATAAACGGCAGTTCGATCAGACTTACGTACAATTTTGAGGAGTTTTGCAGGCTCGTTGTAAAATACTTATGTAACCAGTTTGAAATTTTAGTGACCTAAAGCGATGCTTCCATGTACTGTTGTGCTCACTTCCATCCAATAAAAAATAATTTGCTATCTGAACTACTTCTTGGTCGTGGTAATGATTTCAGTGTTAACTCCAGGAATATGACTTTTACACAATTATTATGGTAAATAACCTAGTTTAAGAAAGTTCCCCTTTCCAAAGTTCTTTTAGACGCTGTCAGCAGGAAGGGTTCTTCTTCATGACTCGTCCGCATCTGAGCAAGGCATTACGATGCTCACCTTTAGTGCGTACTGCTTTGTGCTCCGGTTTGTTGCCCTCGATGATTCAAATCTCTCACCAGTGCATCGCTAGAGGCCATACATGTGCAGTCAAATGTGGAGAAAAAAGATTTAAAAATGTCTCCAACTCACCACACCATCGCTGCAAACTTTTACAATAGCCTCGGTTTGCATGCTGCACGACTACATGGCGATGTTAGTCGTCTTTTTCGTCTCTTACACACCTTCGGTCTAGTAAATGATTAGCTGGCAGACACATGCTAAATTGTGTAATAGTAATTGGGGCAAATTCATTACGAATTTTATGTCGAAATAAACTTTATCACACACGACGCAGCTTTCTATGCAATTTCGTTTCTCAAAAATCGGTTATAAATTACTAATTTACTTTCGCTTTTCAAACTGCGCATTTCTATGCCCAGTATAGATTCAGTAACGTGTGAAATCAGACAATCAGACAACATTGGTTCATTTGTATTCGAATGTCACTTCCTACAAATGCTTCAGGAATGAACTCTAGTGATTCCAGGGCGCACCATGAAGTTATGACTTTGTTGTTCATGAAAGTAATGCCTCACCACAAAATACATTCGGCCATGTATTTTCTCCAAGCAATGCGAAAGTTACATCTCGAGTTGAGAAGTGTACACAGATGTGCTCGAAAAACTGAGAGCTATCACAAAACTCAACACATGCTCAGGTTCAACGCACATACTTAAACCATGTACAGAAAAATGCTACATAAAACGATTTTCATGGGTGGTAAAAACCTCAAAACTCTTTCGCTTTCGAGAAATGATACCCTGAAATAATTAATTTTAGATTCCCGTAGGAATAGGCTGAAACACGCACCAACAGCCTGCCCAAGAAGTTAGATTTAACTCGTCGACAACATTGTAAGCCTATTCCTACGGGGATCTAGTGTTATTTCAGGTCGTCATTTCTCGAAAAAGAAGGAGTTTTCAGGTTTTTTCACTCATGAAAATCGTTTTATTCAGCGTTTTTCTGTACTTGGTTAAAAAATGCGCATCGAAATACACAACACCCGGTATAGTGAAAAACTATTACTACCACATAGGTTTTGCAAACTAATGTTAGATGTTATTTATTTTCATTTCCTCTGCCACGAACTCTGAATGGCCTGCATCCATTCCCCTTCCCAAAGGCACCATACTTCCTTCAACTCAGCTGGCACACATCACTCATATCCCTTCATTTTATACGCGCGAATTTTGACTAGCGCGATCACGCATCACTTTTTCCCCACGCTTGCCTCTCTGCTACACGTCCTCCGCCTCCTCAGAGACGAAAGAAGCAGAAGTCGCAGCTTTCTGCCAGAACTCGTGATGGGCCCCACGTCTCCTCCAAAATGGCAGTCATACGTTAGAGACCTGAAAATACTTCACTTTTGATTTCATTTGGCAGCGGCGGAACTGAGGCCAGTCCACTTTCATTCCAGCCACGCTCACTCCCAAGTTAAATTAGTCCGCCGCGCAAAAGCGCCCGTAATGGCCCAGTGCTGCTCGTAAACATGCCTAATGTGTCAATTCATGAATTGCGCCCCATTTCCCACCACTGATTCCATCAAAACATCATTGAATTGCAAAAACAGATGAAAATTATATTGCAGTTCCCGCAAAATAATGCCTGGATTTGGGCAGATTTTTTTTCAATGAAAATCCAAGGTGTTTTCCCGGAAGTCCAAGGAATCTTTCTTTTCGACGTTACCTCGTTTCTTTCATGTTTTTCTGTCTAAATATAGCTGCATGTTTCTACATTACGAAGCCTTGATTTTATCATTCCATCAGCGAATTAAGCAAGAACACCATAAAATATTGAAACTTGAATGAAATAAATCATTTTTGGTTCATGCGTCTTCTGCACGTTGGCAAGAAGGATGCTGGTGAGCACAAAATCATGAATGCAATGTTATTGCAGATTTTCCTCATTTGCAGTCAACGAGATACCACATTATTGCGTGTTCCTCTTCAGATATATGGAGATTAGCTCACAGATAATTACCAAGATCTTTTTATTTCAATAGCAGGATCAAGTTAGCTTCAATAGAAAATTTAAAATTTTGTGAATGCAAGTCTACCTTGTGCATGAATGTCTTTATTGCCGTTCGTCGCAGCTCAGGAGTATTCTATGTACTGTTCTATCAGAAAAAATTGGTAAATTTGAGCTGTAGCCGACACCCAGGCTACGCAACTTCGGAGACGCTAGGAAACCAAAGCCAGTGAGCAGACATAATGTTTGGGTTATAGAGCAAGAAATGTTTACTGATTTTATATCTAAATTACGACCTATTGTGATTTCTGTCCTAGTTTGATTTCCGCCCCAGTTTAAGATATTAAACAAGATCATTTTGGTATTCATTTTTTTCATAATTCGTTTCTGAAAGTCTTAAAATCAGAAAGGAAAAATGCGGGTCAATTTTTTTTTGAGTGAAAAACATTCAAATATATGATTTTGATGAAAACTACAACGTGCTATAGAGCTGACAAAACACTTTTGTGTCCAAGTTTTGTCACGAGCAATTGTACATATGAGTAATTTTTCGCCCATTTTTTAGACATTCAACATTGAAATTAAATGGAATAGAACGAAATTTATCAGTTGCGTGACTGCTCTAAATCCAAATCTGTTTCGAATGATACTCCAATTGTCATACGACATAACTGCATTCGATGCTGAGATTAGAATACTTTGATCCTGACTGAACGATTAAAAGTAGGTGCGTTGAAAAAGGATTTATATTTTCAGAATACAGTCCCACTTGAGGCCTGAGCCTTGCTCTAGTGCCGAGCTGCTCTTTCATGATAGAGATCGCACAAAATCACTTGTGGAGGTGCTATCTAAATTATACAAAACAAGTACTAGAAAATAATTGTTTTGATTACACCAAAACTAATACTGACAAATAATTCCAACGATTGTACCCAAAACGAGTGCTAGAAAATAATTGCAATGATTGCTCCATAAACTAGTACTAGCAAATCATTGCAATGATTGCAGCGAAAACTAGTACAAGCAAATAATTGCAACGATTGCACCTAAAACGAGTACTAGTAAATAATTGCAATAATTGCACCATAAACTAGTACTAGCAAATCATTGCAATGATTGCAGCGAAAACTAGTACAAGCAAATAATTGCAACGATTGCACCCAAAACGAGTACCAGTTAATAATTACAATGATTTCACCAAAATGAAGCTCTATGAGCAAATAGGTATCGTACCTGTGCTGGTGTCTCGTCTCGTAGCACCTGTGCTGGTGTCTCGTCTCGTAGCACCTGTGCTGGTGTCTCGTCTCGTAGCACCTGTGCTGGTGTCTCGTCTCGTAGCACCTGTGCTGGAGTCTCGTCTCGTAGCACCTGTGCTGGAGTCTCGTCTCGTAGCACCTGTGCTGGAGTCTCGTCTTGTAGCACCTGTGCTGGTGTCTCGTCTCGTAGCACCTGTGCTGGAATCTCGTCTCGTAGCACCTGTGCTGGAGTCTCGTCTCGTAGCACTTGTGCTGGAGTCTCGTCTCGCTTCACCTGTGATGCAGTCTCGTTACGACTCAGCTGAGCTCGAGAGGTCACGTCTTAGCTGTACTCGAGACACGTCTCACCTTTGCTCGAGATTCGTTTCGTCTCACCTTATGGTACGGATTTGTTGACTCCCTCCAAGAGGACAACGCATAGTTTGCTCCCAACTGGTATCACTAATTTATATAGGGGAAGCAAGTGTTTTCGCGAATCTCAGTCTGACCCAGGTGTGGAGTAGGCTCGTGTAGGCGTGTGAAAACCTTAATGTATTGGCAGAAACTTCCACCGTTTTCTATAGCATGAAAATTAAGGCGAAAATCGCCCTAATTATGGTCATTTTCAGTGGGGGGAAGCGATAAATTTCGCGATAAAGCGATGATGCTAAAGCTTTAATTTTTTTCTTCTAGGCCTATAACGATAAAGCAATAAATATCCAAGATACCTCAAAGCGATAAGCCATAAATCTAAAAATACTCTATTTTTGCTCCTTTTGCAGTTAAAAACTTCTTTTTTGCACTTAAAACAGCATTTATTACTTAATAAATGTCCGACTGGTCATTTTATTATTACAAATATTGAAGTCTAAGTGAATAAAATTGAACGTTTCGAACTCAACAGTTCATCTTCAGCAATAGAATTCTGCAACAAAACAAAACAAGTATGAGTAGATTAAAACTCTACCACACAAAAGAATACTACAACATAGATGGAAAATAGTCGTTGATATACAACTAAAAAAAATTAAAAAATTGAAAAACGTACACTAATGATTACGTGTTTGCGACGAGAAGAGGAAAGCACTTTGATGCATAGTGACTCAAGGATGAGTAAATCAATCATGTGAGAGGCACCTGCAAGGATTTTAAAAGGGTTCACGGAAACAGAGACGTTACAGTTTTCAGCACGGGATCGATCAGAGGATAATGGAGGGGAACCAAGAGGACGACCAGTTCCACGGGATAACATGTTTTGCGACACATGAATCTGATTATTACTCCCCTTGAGCATTTTTTGTGTAGTCCTGTAGATTGATGTTCGAAAGATAATTACGGAGCGTGGTGTCGCCATTTTCCTGCCTGTCCCAGTTTTGTGAGGCTGCCAGTTACACCGCGCATGCAGCTGCACCTACGCAAGCGACGGACTAGCTGCATGGCATAATGATTCAAATTAGCGCATGCAGGGTACAAGCTCATTGAGATGAATACTCAAATCCGTGCTCATGGCATATTCGTTTGATTTACTCAAGTCCACTCGGGTCGTGATCAGAATGGAATCAAACGGTTTTAATGGCATCATGATTGAGATGTCATTTCAATGATAGAAGCTCAACGTCATTAGAGCTAAACTTGCTTTAGAAGCTGCTTCACATTACACTGTTCGCTGAGCACATGTCAGCTAGCAACAGCATCATGAATATCTCGTCAGTTGATGTCTCTTTCATGTTAAAAATTGAGCGATACCGAGATTCGATGCAACTCGTTGTCAAGTATCTGTCTCTCGCAGAAGTCGTTAATTGAGTTTTCATTGTTTTCCTCTCAAGCATAACTTCATTGTCAGATTTGCTGCCTTGAAAAAACTTATGTAAAAAAATTAAACCACTATGCAGAGTTAAGTAATTTACAGGAATTTTATCAGGTGTTTCAATGGAAAAAGCTTCTTGTGTTCCTCGGATGAAGCTTGTTGATTACTTTCAATTACTTGATTACTTTCGATTGATTACTTTCGCCGTTAAAAAAACGGTGGTTTTAAACTAGAGCTACAACGACATTCTGAAAATTTTTATAAAATGAACAGCTTAAATATGTTTCTTTTCTCCTTCCCATTCGCTAGATCGATTTTGCGATAAAATATCAGCGGATTATAAAGCGGATTGAACGAGCAGTTAAAATGTGCATCTGGGCGACGGGCCTTAATCTAGTAATGCTTTTGGAGTGTGAGGAGTGCAGAATAAAAGGACAGACGCAGCTCTGACTACGCCACAACGGTTGGATTTCCCAGCGAGCCTAAATTGCCATTTGAAATGCACAAATCATGTAGAATAAAACGAGTCATAGGCAAATTATGAGTTTAATTTTGATGACAATTTCTAAGCTAATTTCATTGCACTAAAACAATTAAAACGCACTATGGAAAGAATTAACACTTGTGCTGAGCTTGTGTACCAACAAGCCTAACTAAGAAACATTTTTTCTTGATTTCACCGTTCTTCTTCTTGAGTCACCTGCAGATTAAGAACGGAAACGAGCTCCACCAAAAAATACAAGACTCTGTAGGCTTCAGCACTCGGTCCGCAGGAAAGGAGACTTCAGCACTCGGTCCGCAGGAAAGAAGGCTTCAGCACTCGGTCCGCAGGAAAGGAGACTTCAGCACTCGGTCCGCAGGAAAGGAGACTTCAGCACTCGGTCCGCAGGAAG